>JAHXMU010000030.1:1823252-1854952 GCA_019455685.1 Philornis downsi | reverse complement strand
TTTTCCAATGAAAAGGTACTTTTCCAATGAAAAGGTACTTTTCCAATAAAAAGGTACTTTTCCAATAAAAAGGTACTTTCCCCATGAAAAGGTACTTTTCCAATGAAAAGTTACTTTTCCAATGAAAAGGTACTTTCCCCATGAAAAGGTACTTTTCCAATGAAAAGGTACTTTTCCAATAAAAAATATAGCTTTCCAATAAAAAGGTACTTTCCCAATGAAAATTTACTTTTCCAACAAAAATTTATTTTTCCAACAAAAAGGTACTTTTCCGGTGAAACTTGCAATGAAAAGGTACTTTCCCACTGAAAAGGTACTTTTCCAATGAAAAGGTACTTTTCCAATGAAAAGGTACTTTACCAATGAAAAGGTACTTTACCAATGAAAAGGTACTTTTCCTACGAAATGGTACTTTTCAACGAAATTGTATTTACTTTTCCAAAAATTTACTTTTTCAAAAAAACAAGATGCTCTTCCATATGAAAAGTACTTTTCCAAGTACTTTTTTCAAGCAAAATGTAAAAAAATACTTTCTAGTTGTCTTTTCAAAGGCACTTTTCCAAAGAAAATGTGTTTACTTAAAAAAAACAAAATACTTTTTCAAAGAAGACATTTCTTCTTTTCCTGTTATGATAGAGAGAGACACGCAACCTGAAAATTCTCAAACATCCATGATGATTCTGTAACGTCAATGCGTGGCACTTGGTAAATGTACGTGATTATGCTACATGGCGTACTGTCTTTGAACATCTTCAGGATCATTTGGTTTCTTTTTGAGCTGCGCCTACTTCAACAGTTTACGGTTGTCTGCAGGTTCAACTTCCCGAAATTCAAGATGCGCCACTAATTTTTGGCTAAGATGCTATAATTCTTCTCTCTATTGCTGCATTTTATTTATAATCTAAACGTTATTTGCAGTTTTCTTGCTAATTTCTTTGGCTTTTCTCTCCTCTCTACCGCTCAAATATTCATAATTTACTTATTATTAGTGTTTGCATTTAATGCGATGTTTATCGATTAGTTTATTGCTGTTCTTGTCATTTGTTTTTTTCTCTTTTTCATCATATTTGTTTTTTGCTTTTCGATGTTGTTTGCTGACGGACGTTTTACAGCAACGTACGAGTATTTGATTTTTGTTTTCCTTTTGTTTTTAGCTGTCGTATTTTGCATTTGGCCAAGTTTGCATGGCAGCAGCATAACAGCGCGCATTAGATGACCGGTCTGAGTGTGTTTGAGTATAAATAAATATTGCTGCTAATGTTGTTACTGCTTTGGCTGCAGGTTAGGTCTTCAGTCAGCTGCACTTGACGGCGCATGCGTAACCTAAATATTAAAAGCAGAAGAAATATAAAATGTGTAAATATTAACATAAAAGAGACAAGCCAAGAAAACAACAACACGTTTCTAAACATAATGACTACTGCCGTCATTAACACAACCACCGTTTTGTATTTGGACATGGTCATTTCCAATGTTGTTGGAGCCGTCGTGGCAGGCTTTAACGTTATCGATTAAGAGCAGCCAAAAACTATTGGATATTTTCGTTAAAATGTCATGAGCTTATCATTGTTATATACTATGTTTAATGCTATTTTATTCTATTCTATTCGAACAGGATTTGTAACGCTTTTGTCATAATGGACGGAGCCCCATAAACTACTAAAGGAAAGCTATCTATCTGTTTATGGAGCCATAGCGTTTAGTTCTGCCTTCATCAAGCAGGGAATCTCTGTGTTACAGCACGGCCATATTTATGGCATCTTTGGTTTATAAAGCCCTTTCCCGGTCGATTGTTATCTAGAAATTTTGTATGACAATTCATTCCATTTTTTATGAATTTAAAACCTAATAAAATGTCAATTATAGCGGCTCGTGAGGAATTTGTAAAATACATACTATAGTATATGTTTGTAAGTTTCTCGTTTGTGGGTAAAATAATTTTCTAAACAGATTTCCCCCACCACAACACTTTTCCCAAAACCGCCACTCCTGAAGTTTGCCTAAAAAACGATCTTCCTATTCTGGCTGGACGTCGTTATCTTATAGTCAATAACGAGAATTTAAATATAATAAAATCGAATCGTACAACTATTGAAAGCATTTTTTGGCCTGCTTGCTGTTGATGATGATGAAATAATAAATTTGAAGCACTGGCACATAAGTGTACTGACAACCGTACCGTACTCGTATGTTCCCTTGCTGCTATAACACTCATCAACTGGCTGTGGACGCGTTTTTTATTTCTGCTGAAATTCGTTTACTTAATTTAATTATATTTTATATGAAAAATATGCAAATTTTACCGTTTAAAAGAAATTATTCCCCCAGACCTCACCTATCCATCCCCTCAAACAAAAATTTTATTTATGCGAAACTTACGCTGGAGTCATAAGAAAGATATGATGATGATGATGACCATCATAAATCATTGATGACTGATTGTCAAGACAAGGAATTCATCAAAGCAGCCGAGTAGTAAAAACATGATTATTTTAGCAACATTTCGGGGCAACATTAAAAACAATACAAAAGCAAAAATTCTTGGGAAATTATTCGCCAACCATTTCTGTGAGAGGTCAAATTCAGATCAGAAATTAGTGATTTTCGATAATTCATTCATAAGAATAATAATTAACCCACAGTAAGTTTTTTTTTTTTTTTATAACTCATTTTTAATATCTTGTTGCTGATTTACACCGCGAATAAACGCGGCACCCGTCTTGCCGACAACAATTTCATACAGCATCTGGTATTGCACCATATCGTCAATAAAAGAAGGCTTTCCGTGTAACTTAATATGCAGAATGATTGCCTATAACTACCCAGATGAAAGCAGTTCAAAGTGAGAAAGTCTGACTTGGAAGAGCTGCTACCAGGCCCGAATTTTCAGACAGCAGGATGCCCAGTAGCATTATTCTTTTCCAAATAATAATAATAATCATAATAATAAGGCCATGCAGCACACCTACAAGAGAAGCAGTGGCACAAAGTTCCACAAAGTTTGGTATTGAAGGCCTTAAAGCGGGCATGCAGGAGAAATGCCTTAAAAACGTAAAAAAATAAGCTGAATACATATCTTCTAATTAAAATTAATAGAATTTTTTTACTGCTCGGATTTAGTAGTCGAAAATGCAATCATCTACCCCTTTGAATGTCACAGCTTCACAGCGGTTAAAATTCGGAAGGAAGTATTCTTTGGTCAATGTAATAATTTTTAAATACAGCTACAATTAGAAATCAAGGCCTCGAATTTAGTAGTCGGATATGTTATCATCTACCCCTTCAAGCACAGCTTCACAACAGTTAAAATGTGGAAGGAAGTACATAGAAACCTTAAAAATGTCTATTTATCACTTTGCTTTGAAAAAGAAAAACAGCTGGGGCTTCCTAAAAGAAGCGCCATACAATGCATATGGAATGTTTGAAAAGAGAATAGGAATGCCTGACTGCATGACTTGTTCGAGAAAAGAAGATGGAAGTATGCAGATATAACTCTTTCTGAAAATGACTGCTAGGGTCCACGTAAAAAAGCGAGACAAGATGAGTAACAGATCATTTATAAAGATCTGTAATAGATAAAGAATTATGATGGACTGACGGCATACCTGATTAGAGAGAGAGAGAAAGATGGAAGTACCTGGACGGAAATTAAGTTAACTGGTTAACTGTCAAGGTTAACTCTTAAAGAACTGGGTCAGGATGCTTATGGGAAGACCTATTGAACAGTTACTTACTTACCTTTTTCCCCTGGACAGTGTGAATATTTGATAGTCTCATATAGATAACTTTAGTTCAAAGGTAAACAGTTGGAATGTTTTGAAAATGTTAGCAAATAGGAACATCAATTTTTTACGCTTGCAAGTTTTTTACATCTCGATGCGGTCAAAAGCTATCATAGCGGATGATATTCAAACATAGAAACATTTCGCGTTTTAAACGCTACATATCAAGCGCAATAGTCAGGTATGCTGTTTCGCGTGCAACATATGACGTATCATGTGACGTATTATTGTTGGCAGCAGAAAAGTTCCTTACAGCGTATATATGGCGTTAAAATAAGAGATAATCAAAAAAAAACAAAGTAAATTCTTTTGCATGCCGAGAATAGGATACAAAAACGGTTCTGTGTTTCAATGAGCGTTAATAAAATCATCGGCATCTATATGGAAATCTTACAATCATTCTTCCAAAACATAACAACTGCTATTGGAATATTCAGATTCTATGAAGCTTTATTGCAACCGCTAATATATGCCTACTGAATCGGCCAAAGGTTATCTTCGAATAAGGAATTAAAATCACTACTAAATGATGTTATTTCCAAAAATAATTGCAATGGTTAACAATTAAATGAAATCCGTAAAAATTGTATTGCTATGAAGATTAAATTCCTGTTTTCTCAGGCCCCATAAATATTTGCGGTCTCTCCGTCACTGCACTGTGATTGGTCAAACGGTTTCTAGATTATAAATTGTTATTCTACACTGTTCTCTTTTATATAATGACCATAAACATTTATCATTATTGTTAAAAGCCGGCATGGAAAGTTCCGATTCGCCTATAAATAATTGCTCAATAATGTATATTTACATCGTCCCAAATTGTGGTATCTAAATAACCGGCATGTTTATATTTATACCTAATGGAATAAATCCTAAACGCCATAAAGCTATTTGTATAACCAACTTATACCACTTCCTAACACTGTTGCCAAGCACTGCCCAGAACTGCGCCCCACATTTCGAGCATAAAATGTCACAAACAAAAAAGAAACAAAACAAAAGGCCCGTTTAGTGCAATACAACCTAGACCTAGTTAACTAATCAATTAGGAAACTGCTGAAATTATCAAATAATTAATAGGCATTGGGTAGAATGTTCGATTAAATATCAAAATCGATTAGTGCACTCTCTGTCTCTCTCCCCCTCCGGGGTCTTCTCGTTTTCTGTACCGAAATAAAGGATGTTGCGAGCTATCTTTGAGGAAAACTACTATAGATTAAATAGATAGACTTTTGTTCTGAAAAATTAATTGTTATCTTTAAAGCAATTCCCGCACATGGCAACCTAATATGCGTTTACACTCATTAGCATTATGGATCCTCAAAAAATACTAAGGAACCACGTTATTTTCTATGGGTATAGAATCCCCCAAATCTCACCACTTCTTATTAGCATAATAGAAACTCTAATGTGATTCCTCGCTTATAGGAATTTGAGATGATTGCATCGGTAAATGGCAGATCCAACTGGTTGCTCATTTCGTATTTTGTAGTATTCTGGTTGTTTTCGAAATTTCCTTATTTAGATATTGGTTGGCACTTTTGGTATTTAGGGAAGATTACTTGAAAGCTGGAAACTTTTTGTGTTACAAAGTCATCAGGACATCAGAGAGGGAATTTTTTATTAAACTTTTGCCGGTTTCCAACAGCAATGCGCAAGACGATTTTTCGGATTGTATGCAGAAAAATATCTCTAATTATCCCATTATCTCAACTTAATTAAAAGGTGGCATAAGTCATGTTGAATTAATTTCCATTGCCTGAGAAGATTGCGCTAACATATGATATTTTTTGTTTCCTTTCTTCCATTTCTAAATATCTGAACAAAACAAAGCACTCTCATTTTTTTAGACTTTTTCTCAATGTTTGAGAAGATTAACAAAATAGCACGTAATCACGATGATAGTCCATCAGAGACAGGACCGATCTATTGGTGATCCTTCCTACTTGTCTAATATTTCATGCCCTATAGGACATGAAGTTGGCATCGGTGGTGGTGTTCAATTCATTTTTAAAGCTTGAGGAAACTGCTATAATATTTGCAATTGTTCACCGCCTGCAATTCCTTTCTCAGTTTAAAAACAATACAAAGTTCTGTCATTTTTTCAAATTCTTCCAAAATTTTTAAAGAGACTGCAGCAACACCTGGCAATTCCCAACTTGTCGAAGGTTTAATTTGATGTGAACTACTACTAGAGATCTGTAGAAATCGCCAACTTTCTTTCTAGAGAGCTACCTCCATTCTTACCCTTGGAATTTTTGAATGAAACAGAACATCGTTTAGGATTGCTTCTCAAAACTTGAGAAGTTTGTGTTAACACTTTCTTACATTATGCCAATAACAGAATGAATACAGGATTATGAAATCCCAGGATCTGTCTCTTAAATAAACTTAAAGATTCTCTGGAATTTGTCTAAGGTCCCGCTTTCTTGAAATTTCTGAAACAACCTTTGGAGATATCGCTAGAACCAGAACCACTGCAAACGAACTGAAAGTACTTTTAAAATAGTAGTACAGCTCAAAACCAATTTTGAATAACTTTACCCAAATTTCCATACATTATAATCATGGAAAATCAGAAACGATGCAGGAAATATAATAATGGGTATAAAATCATTGCAGCTGACTTAGTTATGGCCTGAAATTGTACAGAATACTTATGAGCTGTACTTTTGTTTTAAAGCTGGCAACGAAAGCAATGTTTGACTACGTTATTGCTCAATCATTTCTGATATCCCTGCTTTTATTTAGCTTTTGTTATTAATTGTTTAATCTACCACTTGTGGCATTAGATAATATATATGTATATATTTAACATGAATTAGTTTCTTGTATCAAAATATATTTCGTAATTTCTATTAAAACACACTCAGGGCCACCATCACCTCCCCCATAATTGCCGGGACAAATTTCTTATCACGGCATTTGTGCATTCCTGGTATTCGTTGTCTTCACGTTAACGGTATAAAAATAAAAACTTTTACCATTTTATGCAATCCGCGGCCGCATGTGGCTTAAATCCCCTCCATTGAAGAGAGGGCTCGTTTATGGCCGGCAATTAGGCGGAGTGATTAGGAACTTATGTACTTAAGGCTAATGCCAAAGCGCATTATTGAAATGATATTGGCTGGATGATATCATTTTGTAATGACAATGATGATGATGATTAGAAATAAAACGAACTAAATAAAAAATCGTAAATAGAATACTAATAAGAATAAGGAAGCAGTGTTAAGAAAAGGGGGACAAAGACAAAAAGAGAGAGAGAGCGAGAGTGAGAAACACGGAAAGAGGTGTGAAAACAGCGACATCTATGATGACATTATTGAGTATGATTTAGTAGTAGGATTGAGTAATGGACTATGATTAACTCGAAGAATGAGAGTCGCAATTGCTAAGTGTACATCCCAGGGTGGCAGCGTGTGGGGGGCATGTGCCGACACATGGATGCGTTACATTAATGACAATATGACGATTGTAAATCATAATAAATGGTGAGAAAACAGTTTTAAGCATTAAAGTGTTAAAACATTGATATGCTGGTTATTGTTGCCTCACAATTACACTTTTATTTTGTTATTGGGAAGGTGTTGTTGGTTGCTCGGTTGGATTTTTTAACAGGGGCTGGTTGCTTTTGCCCTTCCCCTGCCTTGGCGGAGTTAAGGACATTTGTGTGCATTGTTGGCTCTTTGGAGAAAAAGCAAGGCAAGGAAAGGGTTGCTTATTCTGCTTATTCTCTCTGGCTGTGTCTCTTCTGGTGTTGCTGCTGCTGATTTTACAATTGATTTATTTCATGTCACGGAGCTCAACGCCGTCGACGTGTACAAAGTTTAAATTGGAAATAATGTTATGTTGTGTTGTTGGTGCTGCTGTTATTCTTGTAGCTTTGTGTCGCATTTGTTTGCGTTTGAACATTGAGCTCCTCAGGTATTTCTTCAGGTTTCTGGTCTGGTGTTAGGGGTATGTGGAAAAATCACATTGTTTTTTCTTGGCTTTTTTTTTTTTGTTCAGCATTATGCGACCGACCGCTTCATGTGGTACAAGGGAAAACTGCCAGCCAGGCCAAAGGGAAGAAATAGCAGCAAAAAAGTACAAAATAAACTTTTAAAACTGAACTCAAAACAGCAACAACGACGGCGGCAGCAAGCGAAAGAACGTGAACGAACAAAAAAAAAAAAAGAAAACAACATAAGAGGAGGCAGAAACAGGGGTTGTTGGTTGGTACTTTCGTTGGGTTGCACTTTCCTACATGAAGCGGCAAATGTTTACTCACATAGACGGACGGTCTGTCCGTCCTAGCAAGCAATTCACACATACAACATAGGACGAATTTAAAAAACTACAGTGAAGGGCATATTTAACACGGTACAATGTCGTATGAAACCCTTAACTTTGTGTACAAAATCAGAGTTTTGTAATAACATAGTAGTTAATATATCATACGTATTACTGAGCAAAGGAAGGTCTGTAAGCCAAACTAGTGATGATAGTTATTCCTTTGGAAATTTGACATAACAGAACCAACACCTTTGTGTGAAATATGAGAATGTTTCCCACAAATAGTGACCTAGCACAATTCCCAAATTGACAACTGCCAATCGAAAAACAAAAGAAAATTTCATTTCATCTCATGATTAAGCTATGGGAGCTTACACACATTCTATTTTTGGATTCACTTAACGACGATTCCGATTCAGTCTAAGATGCATTTACAAGACTTGTGGATACATCGAGGTGACCGCCACTTAAATAATGAAAGATGGCTGTATACTGGATTGAACCCGGGATCATGCGAACGATAATCGAGTGTACTAACAACCGTCGAAGTTGTCACCTAACCATTAATCATTGAGGAGAGTTCTTACAGCTACCTAAAAAAATGGTATCAACAATTATGATAGCCTTGAGTTACAAAAGAATTCAAATGACCAACAGTGACCCTCTTGCAACCAAGACCATTAGAACTTCAGACGCCGGGATTGACGTTGTTTCTTTAAATTCTTTCAAGTTTAGGCTGGATTATATGGGAAAAAATTGTAAGAGCAACTTCAGAGCAAATATTTGACACCTTTTACTATAACATTTTTTTCGAAAAAATTCGAATGCTCAACGAAGACTTTACAACTTTTTACTGTTAAGGCTATAAATTGTCAATTATAGCTCTATGTCATCCATGTATGAATACAACTGTATTGAAAGAATTTTCTTATATTTAGCAAAATCTAAGACAGAATTTCGGAAGCAGCATAAAAAACCAAAGCAGAATCTAAAATTCTTAATAAAAAAAAAAGTGTGTAAAAATTTCTATAACTACTTCGTTTCAGCGATAACTTATTGAAATATGCACAAAACAAAATTATGACTGTTTCAGCAAGAAGCAAATTTTCTCCTCAGGTCCCTCTATTGTATTACCTTTCATTCTGAATTAATCAAAATTCGGAAACTGAAATCAAATCGCTGACTTCTACGTGAAAGCTTTTAGTAAATTTCAGTGGACCTCTAGTATACAATAACTTCTGTTTTGTCCACCACTGTATGTAGGGATGATATTTATGTACATACTTATGTGTACCTAGGAATGGTGCGACATTTCTCTTCTACTGCTGCTGCGTCGGCTAATGCCAATGCTTTTTAGTGTTGCCTCGACATTATGGGTCGGTTGGTCGATTCGTACATTGGACTGTATAAGTGACAACAAAGACGATGACGGCAACGATGACTACGGTTAAGGACGAGAAGGGGCACGTACTACTATAAACGTAGTAGTACGAACAATTCGTAAGTGCTGTAGTATGAATGAATGTGCGCATAGGTTATGTTCATTATTCAGTTATTCCATACTATATAGTACACATAACATAATCATATTTGCAATGCATGGTCGGGTCAAGTCGGATGGACGGACGCTTAGACTGTCGTTCGATTTACTTGCCAGCTTGGTCTAGGAATCCATCAAATTATTAGGGCAACGACGACAATATAATAACAAAATAAGTATAGTTCGAGCAAGAGTTTAGATGTCTGGTGTTATTACATAGCGTAGCATATGAATATAAATGTCATTTTCGAATTACAACGAAGATTATCACGGGTATTAGAAGATCTTCCAAGGCACAGAATAGCGTAGCCAAAATAATAAAAAATCATCAGGCAAATAGTGTAATTTGCGCAAATGATTAGGTGACTAAAGCTGTAGCAGCATAGATAACGTTAAGAAACACGTTGATCCTTTGCCAGTTAATTCTACCAATATCATACGAATTAATCGACTTTAAGATTGAAAAGTAGTTGTTACTTAATTGTGACTTAGTGTTTTCATAGCTTGTCAGAAGTTCAGGATTCATTTCGAAATAACTCTCTCATTTCTTATGTTTGACCACTAGAGTAAAAAGTGAATTTAGCCAAAAGAGTTAGATGGCTGGAACTTCTACTTAACGGGATGTTATATAATATAATAGGGCGAAGGCAATATAAAGCAAGTTGTTTCGAACCGAAATCTAAATGCCCGAGAACATTCCAGCAGCTATAAGATTGAATGGTAGTCGTCGCTTAATTATGATTTGGTGGTTTGGAAATTACTCTCTCATTTAAAGTTTTAGACCATTAGAGGAAAACATTGCGCTTAATCTGTGAAATAGATTAGGTGGATGAAATTTATTGCAAAACAATTCGTTTCAAAATAAACTGTAAATTTGTCGAGGACATAAAGTTTTCTATCCAATCCTGGTAATATCTTAATAATAGTTTTAAGATTAAACAGCAGTAATCCTTTAGTTAATACTTAATTTTGAAATTACTGCCGCAATTCATCCCCAGCCAGAAAAGTCAACTTTTCATTGCAATGACTGCAAGCGAATTTTAGTTATTTTTTAAAAATGTTTCAAAATTATGGGAAATAATGCACAAAAAGTAACATAATAAATAAATTATACTATAGCTAGACATGCGTATAGTCTTCAAACAAAAATATATTTATTTATTTATGCAGCTACTTACATCGTATACTTCTGGCCTCATTGTATCCCCTCCAATTTAAGGGTTTAGTTTATAATCCCACATAGAATTGCAAATACAAACACATTGGCTTTCAGCAGAGGCCATCCAATTCACCGAAAAATCCAAAGGGAGTAGAAAACAGTTGGTTACCCCTTTCGTGCGCAAATTCAATATTGATCAAAGTCTGCTCAGATCTTAAGTTATTTTTCACAAAGAAATTAAAATAGTTATTCAATTTATTTTTTAATTAAAAAAAAAAACTAAAATTATAATTTTTATAAAAATTATAATTTTTTTATTTTATTGGACAATGGAACTAAATTCAATTTTAAGAAATTTCGTTTTGTTTTGCCCTTAATATTTTTATAAAATCTTTTAGAATATTTTCCAGTTAACTTTTGTCTCGTTTTGTTTAGTTGTTAGTACTCTTTTGCATTTTGTTTGTACGCTTCTCTTTCTATTAGAGAAATTCGTGTTTAATTCGATAACTTTTTAGGAAATTTTACGTTTTTTTAACTAGATTTCGCTTATTAGCTTTTTTTTACTTTTTGTTAATTTTATTTTATTTTGGAAAATTCCTTCGTTTGTTGTTGTTTGAATTTTGATACTTTTTTCAATTGAGGTTTTCGTTTTTCTAGGCGATTTTTAAAACAAAATCAATTAATTTTCGATCTCACGTTTTTCTTATTTTTCTTGGCCAGATTTTTTTCTTTTTCTCAAAATGAAGATTTTTTTCTTGTTTAATAATTTTATTTATAATTTCTTCATTCTTCACTCGCTTACATCAATCATTCATTAAGCGATTTGAAATTTCATCAAAACTTTCATCATTATTGTACGCTTTCATATATTGTTGTAATCATCGTCACCAACACCACTTATCCTTCTAGATTCTTGTTCGTTTAATTTTTTTGCATTTTATCATTACTTTTTGAAAACCGTTTCTATTTCTTTCTTGCTTTCAATTCTATTTGATTTTCTTCTATCTGTATCTTTTGAAGTGACCAACGGTTGAAAGAAAAATAAAACTAAACACTTTTCATTTCAGGCGCTTTTGTCGTTCTTAACCCGACGAATGTTTCTACATTACTGAACTCCATGAACGCCGTAAACGGAAAATGTTCCAAAAGGCACGATTGGAGATTTCAAACTGAACGCAACGTTCACACCGCTACTTTTTACTACTACCATACACTGTCTTCAACAACAATGACTATCCATGCATCATGGCAAGCAACGGTTACGACCGCTCAACCAACTTTACTAACAAACGAGCCAGTGACCGAGCACACGAACGAACGGACAGGCCAACAACACAGCTTACACATTACTAACGGTTCGTTGCTCGGTTGTGTTTGAAACGAAAGACATCATCATCACACACGTTATAACGAAAATAACGTTCGCACGCATTATCACTCACTGTGTCTCTCTCTCTCTCTCTCACCACACACACACGCACTTCCATATGAAAGCGACTGCTCAGGGTTCTACTATAAGCATGTAACTAAAGGCGATGGCAATAGTGTTGCCAGTTTGGCGTAATGGATGCTTTTTTGACATCTTTTTAAGCCCTTTATCATTGGATTTAGGAAGTAGACTAAATTTGTCATTTCGCTTGTAGCATTTAGCAATACTCACCTGAGACTGCATGGCTTATGGACCCTGTAATTTGTAGAAAAAGTTGTTGCTGGTATTTGACCAACATATCCCGAAAATTCCTGGCTACGAAGGAACTCTTTTAGCTGTTTATTTGAGAAACTTACTTGTGATTTTGCGTTGCTGTAATAGTGTGTAACTTAAGCTACAATAATAACATATGGGTTAAATCGGCCACTTGAGAAATAAAATTATGCTGAGAATTATAAATAAACACAATAAATAAAAATCTAAACTATTGCAGTCTACTAGTTAGAAATTACAGAGGAAAGTTTGGAAAATTGAGTAATTTGCATTAGAAATTCCAGAAGGTGGATGATTAGTCGTCAATCTTTTCTAATAGTGGTTATTCCAGTCAACAAATTGGGAGTCATAGATGAAAACTATGTCTCGGAAAATATGTCATGTTATATAAAAAGTCCCAAAAGGAACGAATCTATTTAACGCGTTTACAATCCGCGTTTATAATATGACAGAGTATTAGGCCGCGTCAAGTTTTAAATAGATATATATGAGTGTTATCGCGTCTATCGGCCAGCCGGCCAGATAGACGGATATCGCCCAATCGAATTAGAAATTCGTGAAAAATGTTTTGTGGAGAGATAATTGATGCTTTAAACACTTCCTTCCTTTCTTTCCTTCGGTTGAAGGTGTAAAAAGGTTATCTTTTTTGGTATAACATGGAACGTGTAACCTATTCAAATTTACTTTGAAACCAATGTTCAGACGATTGCAGGCATAACACTTTCGTTCCCTCCATAAAGAACAGGCATATTCCTGAAAAGTTCAGTTGAATGTGGGTTCTTAGATTTCTCAATACCAATTCATTTCACTCTATGATTTCCAGAAGCAAGGAAAGTTATTCTTTTGTTAGTGAATATAAGGCTTACACCCGACATTTCTTTTGAGCACACACAAATTATACAGAGCAAGAGCTTCCAAATAAGTTCAAACTCATCAGCATTAAAATTCCGAGTTTTTTTTTAAGCTATCCAATTTTTTCTTCGATTTAGTTACCTCACATTTATCAAATCAAATGAGAGCTGTTTCAATAGCCGGATACTGATTGTTTGATAATCTTAATAGGACTTTCTCAAGTTTATCTTTAACTGCTGGCAATGTAAACTCTTTGTTTGCCATTATGAAACAACACCGATCAAAGAGTACATTTCGTCCGTTCAGCTCAGTACATTTCGTTACCAGCATAAACCAAAATGTGCTTTCCCAATATCCATTTAGCCAAAACAAACATAGAGGCCATATCGATAACAATTTATTGAACGTAAAATTGATTCATAAATCCTTAATAAATACAGGGTTATCGATTTTTCATTTTCAAGTAAAGTTAAATAAAACACACATAAAGCTATGATGTTGATGAAACTTTTATCTAATTTTAATGCCTGGACCTTGGCATTACGAAATACAATGTCATTGCACCTATGATAAAACTTTCTAGGCATTTGATTTATAATTTTCTGGAAGCAAAGTATTTATTATTCAATTAAATTTATTGCAACGCCTTGGATCCAATCCGATCCAATTCAATTATATTATACGAGAGCGTAACACCGCCATGAGCGAATCAAACAGCCTAGTTTACCCTGCCTTTTACTGTTCGGGGTTTTCTTTATTGCATTTCGGCTCAGTTGGAAGGCACCATTTTGAAGCTTCTTGGCTGGTTGTCATGTCAAATTCGTAAACTCATGTAGCATCATAATTGATCCTAGAATATGTCAATTGTCTTCAACGATTTTCACACTATTGACTTTTTGAAGAAAATGCATGTGTTTTAGAACTAATTGAGCGGCAGCAACGCGTTTCGTACATAAACAATCGTGTAAAATTCATTAGCCATGGTAAGTTCAGATGACATCGAAGTTACCAGCCACCGTTTCCTTCGCCTTATTGATGTTAACTTCAGTCGAAGATGTTAACTTCAATCGAAGACTTTAGCGTCCGACCAGATAGAAGCAGGCCACATCTCGACTTCCATCACACCATGTACGTAGTTTTAATAAAGACGTTTCGCCGTAACATTTTCGGCCCGAAATTCCATTTGCAATACAAAATTTGAAACAAATTCATTTTCGTTATTCTTATCCATTGAGAAAGTCACAAAACATACTCGCAAAATCGGACACCGTAAACAAACTTAATTACAGATCGCACCCAAACTCCGCATCAGTACAGAGAAGAGTTGTGGCAATTTAGCGACGAAAGGAATTTTAATTATTAAATGATTAATCCCCAATGGTCCTTTGACAGAAGTAAAACCTATTAATTTGTAAGCGCTGTTTGGATATTGCTATACGATGTAAAAATTCTACACTTAAATGCGAGGGGGGACACCAGTAGGCGTAGATTCCATTTCCCTAATATAACAAGTTATATTAGCTGGAATATGAATATTATTATATGAAATATTAGCTGGCGCGTTGTTTAGTACACGTGACTATTGTTCGCATGATCCCGAGTTCAATTCCGTATACAGCCTAGTACCATTATTTGAACGGCGGTTATCTCGATGTGTCTGACGAACACTTCAAGTAGTCGCGTAATCCACACGTCTGATAAATGCTTTTTAACCTATGACGTTCGGAATCATCATTAGATTGTAGATTCCGACGAGTACGTCTAAAAATAGAATGCATATTAGCTCACTAAATGTGAAAAACTCTCTTATATCTTATTCATGGGATGCAAGGGAATTGTTTTTTTTTATATTAGCTGGTACAAAGTACTACGCCTTGCCAAACTACAGATAAATCTAGCTTACCAGTTTTTGTCAAATTTGGTATTTCGCATGGAATATAACCAAAGGCAGATTGGATTGTTGCTCATTTTCAAACCCAGACAGATCGATATGGTTCAATCGTTTTAAATATTCGAATTTTGTCTTCAGATAACAACGATTTAACAATGCGCCCTTCAATGCGCTGCATCCATTTCTAGGGATAGGAGAGTACAAAAAACAAATAGTTTTTTGCGCTCTATGAATGGTACATAGAAAGTAAACAGCTCCCTTTCAGTGGGCTTACACGCGTTAGTTTAAGAAGCTTTCACTAGACTTGTCGATTGACTACTCGTATTGTCATCTGCATGCCGGGGTAACCGCCTCTTAAACAAAGACAGATATCAGCTACAGGGCTTGAACGCAACATACTGACTATTGGTCAAATATTTGTCATCTCCGACATTCTACTCATTTTCTTGAGTTTAACAACCACCTTTTATATATTTAGCATTATTTTTGTCGGCATCTGGCAAGCATCATAGTAGTGTTAAGCACGTAGTAGTAGTCGTTATAATTCTCTGAAGTTGATGTTGGAGTCAAGTGTTCTTTTCTGAGTGTTGTCTGTAGCTGTTGGTTGGTGTTCAAGGTATCGATTGGTGAATTCCCTTACCATTTGTTATTTCAAAGAGGTGTGAGAAAAATGTTGCTCGTTGTTATCATTGTTTCTTTTATTAGAATGGTATAACTTTCTAAGCGGATGTACGCACACACATGCTTGCGTTTGTATGTGCAAATGCAAAATCATATCAATACCAGATGATACTTTGTTAGTGAAAATAACTAGTACTGTGAGACGAAAGTTTGGGTTGATACAGGGTTACCTAAAGAATTTCAAATATTTGCAAAGTTTTAGCCTATCATAAAAATAAAAAAACAAAGAATTCAAATTAGGAGAATAAAAAACTGAACAAATAATAAAAATTCAGCTAGCAACAGTGTTCAGTGTTCCTGCTTAAGATATGTTCT
Organism: Philornis downsi; assembly: GCA_019455685.1. Taxonomy (NCBI): domain Eukaryota; kingdom Metazoa; phylum Arthropoda; class Insecta; order Diptera; family Muscidae; genus Philornis; species Philornis downsi. The sequence continues at coordinate 1,838,752 of JAHXMU010000030.1, read as the reverse complement.
CTCTACGAAGAAAACATGCCACGAGACATTGTTTGCCAGCTTTTCTTTGTGTTGTTTTCCAGCACTGAAATCGAAATAGCTGATGTTTCTACGTTGTAATATGTTCGATAACATGTTTGTAGAAATGTTAATTTGCATCTTTCTTTATTACTATTTCCTTTGGCGACGTAAAATATATATGTTAGTTCGATTTCAAGGTAGGCAATCAACAAAAAAGAGGTTGACGTTGCCATATAAGAAAATTTTTGGCTCGTGAAAGACAGACAGTACAATCCAGAGGCGGTCATTTAAGTGGCACTGTATTTCGTACACAACGGCAAAACCCAAACGTAATGAAATAAAAGTTTAATCGAAATCGTCGGAAATCGGAAAAATGGATAATCCGGTATAACGCTTTTGAAGCGTTTGAAGGACGCAATAAAGAAATGACGAAGAGAAAAATTCGTAAAATTATATGAATTGATGATCAAATTAGCGTCTGTTGGAGATCCCAAAGGCATGCTCTCGAGGAAAGCATTTCCATCAAACGAAGAGATCACTGCAGAAACTGAATCGAGAGTTTTGATAAATCTTTCTGTAAGCCAGTTGAGAAATTTAATTTAATTTTGAATAGCTGGGTGAATAACTTCACCTATAGTATTTTTTTCTTCGGTGCAAAAGTGTGCGAATTGCCAAATATTTATGGTACTTCTGTAAGTATTAGAGATTTCAAGCAAAAATATAAAGCTACCAGAATTTGATTCAATCCAAGATTATTACTTGAAACACGTGAAGCTAAGAATATAAGCATTAAATCGGTCATTTTTGTGAGAAAGATTAAAAGGGGCGCGATTATTTGAACGATTTTTCCCAAATTATTTTACCAATCATTACAAATTAACTTAATGGACAAAATTCAAGTTTGCCAATTTGAAATTACATGAGAAATACTGAATATACAAAAATCTGACATTTTTGTATGGGAAGCATGAGGAGGGGGGCGTGACAACATATTCCATTTTCATACTCAAACTCAATATTATCGAACGCTTCAATTGTGTACATTCTGCGCAATTAAGAAAAAAAATATGAACCTAAGAATACATTAGTTAAATCGGTCATTTGTATGCGAAATACTAGAAGGGTGCGGTTTATACATAGATTTTTTTCATATTTTGCTAGGCATTGCGGAGCTATGTATACAACAGACAAGAATTTATAGTACTGTAGTTTACGAATTAAAAGTAGTGGAAAAAAATATTGAATTTCAAAAAAACAGTCAATTTGTATGGGAAATAACAAGTAAAGGTAGACTGATACAGCCGTTTTGCAGTCACCGGCTACCATCTGGCAAAATATTAGGCTGTGCCCAATTTTAAAAAGTTTCAATCATTTACAGTAGTTTCCGTGCCTACCAGGCAGCCAGCCACAGAGATAGACACAGCCCAATTGATTCAAAAAACAAATTTAACAAAAGCCGTTTGATGTTTTAAACGCCATATTAAATTACATAACTTTTTTCCTTCCGGTAAAGGTATGAAAATACTGCAAAATGTAAAAAAGCTTTGTTGGGCTGGATGTAACAATTTTAAAAGAGAACCAGTTGATGAATAAAGTTGAAATTCACAAAAAAAAAGAGTTTCCTAAATTGAAGGGCGATCTTAGGTCCAAATATCGTCATTTCTCCTTAACAATTTTTACTATGCACTGACAATTTCACCTGTGGAGCGATTTCATTATATGTGTGTGAACAATTTAAAAGGTTTTTTTTTTTTTATTACAACTCACTCTAGCATACTTGTATGGCTAAAGTTCTTTGTTGAGTTTCCCATTCTTTCACGCACACAAAGTTGTCTTTTATTGCACATTCTTATTACTACCATTATCCTCTGGGGAAGTCTACGTACAAAGGCAAAGCTCATTAAACCAGCGGAATACATGAGCTACAACGTTAGTGCCCATGCCCTTTTTGTATGCTGGCCCCACTCAGCTACAAAGTTCGGAAATGGGACCAAAAGTCACCAGCAGCTGTAGGAAAAACTTTTCAAAATCAACACAACAGAAAACACACAGCAACGCAGCTCACACCAACCTCACGGCCATTGTCGGAGAAAAAGAAAAACTTTCAAACGCATTCAAACATTTTCTTTAGAGTTTGCTATGCTCTGTTTGGTTCAATCCAACTACATTACGGGTACGAGCTGTAAGTGGTTCGAAACGAACATACATATTAGTTGTGTGCAAAAAAAACATGTATATAAATATGTATGTGTTTGCGTGTGTTCTGACTGGAGAAGATGACTCCAATTTGTAATCTGCGTTGCCAACTAAACTAAAAATGCGAAACAAGTTTGCCGGAAAAAGGAAAGACGGATTCAGGCAAATGCGATACAGATAACTTGTCAATGGGAAATCAATGATTTCCGCCGGAAATAAGAAAACGAAAAAAGGGAATGCAAGATAAATTCTTGTTGGATAAGAAAAATGCGAATATCGAGAAAGATGTAACAAATAGAACAATTTGTATCAAGTGCGAAATTAATATTAATATGATATAATCGATGCTTTTTAGAAGCTACAGGGTTTGAAAATGCTTAGAGCACTTACAAATTATCTGAATACTATTTGTTCGCATTTAGTAGATAAATGTCTTTTAACAATGACAAAGATAAGACCTCCCGTTCTTGAGGCTGACATCATCGCCACCTTCAAAGAAAAAAACAAAACATCATGTATTGGTAGAAGTAAAATATTGTGCCCAACTACTATGACTGGCAAAAATTCGTATATGCTTTTGTAGTAAACAGGAAAAGTCAAAAGACAGTAGGCTGAAATGCAAAAAAAAATATAATAAATCTAGAACTTTAAATCCAATTTAAAATAGAAATTCACAGAAACGTAGTTGAAGTTTTGACCGACTTAAGTTCTACGACTAACAATATTTAGCCTTAATAGAAGCTGCACAATGGTTAGCCAAAGATGGCAACCTCGGCCATAGGAAATGTTTGACAAGCTGTCAGTAAGGTATTTCTTAACCGATCTGAACACACAATTTTAACAAATATGAATTTTGCACCGGAGTGCTTACAAAAAAATTAAAAGAAATTAAGAAATTAACGGTATATCGATTTTTTTCTTTTTAAGTTTATCAAATTTTTTTCTAGAATTTTCTTGTTGCCGTTGATAGATTTAATGGGATTTGCAAAGAAAAGTATTTGATAGTTAGCCTATTTTTTGTAGAATGTTATAAAAAAAATATTTGTTTTAATGTCGCTAAAACTACGGAATAACAGTAATCTGAAATTGAAAATTATTTTTGACAAATACGCGACATTATTTATTTGCCAATAAAAATTTTGTTCATAGCAGCAGTGTTGCCAATTTAGTTTTAGCTTTTTCCCCGCTAGATTTGTCTTTTTTCAACCTGCATAATGGACAAAAAATTGAACTTAACTTTAAGCTTCTTTTTTCATACATATTTTTCTAGATTTTTTGTCTTTTTTCGCTAAGTATGTTACTGAAATTTATTTCTGTATAAAGAAAATCTAAAATAATTCTAAAAATTACTACAGCATTCAACTTAAAAAAAAAACGATGTGACTACCAAAAAAAAAAAAAAAATTGTGGCGTTGGAAAAATGGCTCTGCGGAGGAATTAAAGAATTTCAGATTCAGATAGGTCAAAACCCTTTTTATTTCGCTGTGAAATAGCTTGGAGAAATTTTCACGAAGTATAAAAAGACAATTTTTTCAAACAGAATCTTGAAGCATTGAAATTTATGTGTAGAAAAATTAGTATTTCAAAGCTTCCATACAAACTATAATCATATTTCGATAAAACACATGCAAAAAGACTGACTCTAATACCTTAAAAGTAGTACTAAAACCTTACTGCTACAGAAAATCAAATTAATAAATTAGGTTTTGTTCAAACCTATTGTTCAGGGTGACACATGAATCGTGCTACTGTCAACTGTCTATCAGGATGTTGAAGGAGTTTTTTTTACCCAGAACTGCGCCGAAGACGTATCCGTTGTACAAGTACATCCTATTTATCATAAATAACGAGGAATTCCATTTCTACTGACATTCCGGAAATTTTCACGAATTTTTTTTTAATACTTTGTATAGTATTGGCTGCGAGCCAGATACTTCTCTGCAAATTCATTGAAATTGTGAATAATTCTAAAAAAAATTGTAGTGTAAAATAATGCACCTTAAAAAAACACTACAATACACAGGCGGTACCCTGTTTAGCTTTTCATTAACCAATGTTTGTTGACATCTTTGCTAACAACAATTTCTATCCAAAGCGTCCGATGAGCATACGAGCAGCCAAGAACTTGTGACAATTGAGTAATATTTGATTTATACTGTTTGTTGAGAACAGCTGCGTAAAAGTGGGTAAAAACTTTGGTTTGTGAATTTATAGGCGCTTAAGACGAATACCGATATGGCTATCGGTCCAGTCAGCTGCCAAAGTAATAGTATAAAATAAATAACTGCTACTATTTAAAATGATCTAAAATCGAATGAAACTAAATCGAAAACCAACCATTAAAACTAAAAAAATGGTGATTTTTTTTTTCTAGACATCCTGCTTTAGGATAACAGTTAAGGCTAAGTAACACTCAATTGGCTGGCTAAAAAATGTCGATGCTGGAGGTTACCAAACACAAAACTTAAGCTCATCATACTTCAGCCATGCCTCCGTAAATTTTTGTCCAAATTGGATAAGCCATTTAAAAGTTTCAAAATTATTCCCATTTTTTTTATATTTCAGCCTGTTGTGCTGCGATTTTCTCGATGAGCTGACGCGTAAACGACAAGTCTAGTAGAAGCTTTTGAAGCTGATGTTCAAAATCGTCAAATCGTGAGTCCAAAAATGGAATCCCTGTAAAGCGTACTAAAGAAATTGTACGAAACTTTCTTTTTCGCCCCTTATTTTTCACACCAATCGTGTTAACATGATTTCATTCAATAAAAAAATAAGAAAATGAACAAACTCGGACAGATCTGTAAAGTTTTATTAATCGAATAGTTCGCTTATGCGTTATACTACACTACTCCCTCCATACGTTCATTGAATTTGACAAGCTCTCCTATATTTCATTCATATGATCCGTCAATGAAATGGAGACACCTTCTGTGTAAACAGTAGTGGAATCCATATCCGTAAATCATGATCTTTATAAACTTTTCGAGCGGGAGACGTCAAGATTTGGGTTGTTCAGTTTACCCCTTTCTTCTTGTGTTTTCGTAATAAATTTGTTGGAAGTACAGGGTGTCCGCCGGGAAGGTATATTACTTCGTTTGTTTATAATTTTTGATTAAATGAAAGAGAATGGATCTTATATTGACAAATGTTTTATTTAATGTCGCTAATTATGTATGGAATACAATATCAGATAAATGTCCGCCTCTGTTAGCCTCACAAATGCGAGCCCTTTTGAGAGGTATTTCATTAATTTCATCACGAATATTTTGTTTGAGTTACTCAAGCGTTTCTGGTTTGATTGCATAAACATTACTTTTCAGATATCCCCACAAAAAGTCACAAAAAGAAGTCCAGAGCAGTCAAATCTGGCGACCGTGGAGACCAATCAACATCACTATTTCTTGAAATAACTTGTTGTTGGGGAAAGGGGTCTCGCAGTAATTCCATTCTAATCCTGGCTGTATTCGATGTGACACTGTCTTGTTGATGCCACATGTTAATCAAGCCCAAAGCATGCAGTTGTGGCTTTAGAAAGTTTTCAATCATATCACGATATCGCTCCCCATTGGCAGTTACCATTACGCCGTTTTCAGTTTTAAAGAAGTCAGGTCCAATGATTCCTCCTGACCAAATTGCACACCAGACTGTCACTTTCAATGGATGTAAAGGTGATTGATGAATAATTTGAGGGTTTTCCATAGCCCAGAACTAACTATTCTGTTTATTCACATATCCATTCAAATGAAAATGTGCTTCGTCACTCATTATGATCTTTTCATGGAAATCGGTTTTGTCATGGGCGAGCTGGCATATGTACGGCGGCGTAAATGGTCTTTTGGAAGAAGCTCTTGTGTCAACTGAATCTTAAATGGAAACAAATGCAAATCCTTGTGCAAAATTGTGGCCAAAGTTGTTCTTTGAAGACCAAGATCCTGAGCACGGCATCGAATTGAGGTTGATGGATTGTTTTGAACACTTTCTTGAGCAGCAGTAATGTTTTCAGCCGATTTTGCAGTACGTTGTGGTCCATGCTTGCCCTGTCAGCTACAGACCCTTTTTCTTCGAAATTATTCACTACACGATAAATAGTGCGTCTGGATGACAAGTTGTTTCTCCCAAAAATTTCACGTAACTTTCTCATCGTCACAGTAATCGATGATTGATTTTAATAAAATGTTTTAACGATTAAAACACGGTTTATCGAATATTTTTCCATAATAAATTTGCCACGTCTCTACTTCACGATTGCCAAATATGAACTGTCAAGACTAATGTTTACCAAAATGGCGGCAAAACAAAGTAGTATACCTTCCCGACGGGCACCCTGTATTACTAAGTTGGCAGAAAAAAGTTGCGTTTTTGTAGTAGATGTCACGTACTTATCTAAAACACAGCATTGACAGCATTGCCTTTTCACTTTAACTACTATTAGATGGATATTCAATGCCGTTGCCTATGGATGGATATTTGGCCACAGGTCGGATGTCGCACAGTGAGATTCTAAGTGCAAAAAGTCTATTTTTCGACTGTAAAATATTAAAAATGTAATGATGCAATTTTGTACGGAATTGTTTAGTTAAGAGAAATTCATCATTGTTTTTTTGAAAAAAAATAATTTTTTATCGCAAAATAATTACTTAAAAATGCTTGGGAGAAGTAAAACGCAAAACGACTAAGATTTTAATGCAACTTGAGGGCCTGTATATGCATATCTGTTGTTCGTTTAACTATTTTATGTCATGATGTTCTAAAAATATGGTATTTTGTGATTCTTTAAGAAAAAAAGACAACTGGATAGCATAAATAGTTTCGAAACTATTTAAATTTAAAAAAAGCCCTAGAAATTTCAGTGTTCTAAGTTTTCCTTGGATGAAAAAAAAGGTTAGCTCCGGCGACCTCCATGCTCTGACTGCAATAAAATGAAGGAAGGGAGTATATTATTGCGATTTATAGAAAAAAATCCTTATAATATTTTATACTGCTGAACAAAGTTATAAATTTTATGAAAAAAGTCACAATAAGGCGTCAACCTCGTAAACAACATTTGGAATTAGATGATATTGTAAAAGAAATGATAGATGAATAAGTAAATAAGTTTCCTGACACATGTAACTAATTATTTTATTTTAGGCAATCCTACTAAATATTTTTACAGAAAATAAGTCAGGCGGGTAGTGGGTGAAATGGTAATTTTTTCTGAGTAATATAGGCGATGGGCGTGGCCGATTTGGATGAAACTTTCCAAAATGTTTATTTCCGTAATACAGATGATCCACGCCAAGTTACAAAAATTTCTACCTAACAGAATAAAATTTATACGAAAATTTCATTTTTAGTTGTATGGGCGGTGGCCGATGGGCGTGGTCGATTTGGATGAAACTTTATATTTTTGCTACTCTACGTCACAAAACGCTCTATGCCGAATTTCAAGACTCTACGACAACTCCTTATATTTATTGCACAAAAATGTATGAAGCAATCCCACTGTGTGTCGTGAGCTTTTTGGGAAATTCACTCCGTTTATGCCCAAGCGAATAACAACGCAAATTAGAGAGTCCTTAAACCTATTCAATTAATTAAAATCAGGGACCACCACTGAATCTGATTCAGTTTATGAGGCGTTTTGTCTATATATTTTGTATTTTTGCCTGATATCGTAAATTCAGAAAATAAATTATTTCAAACATTATTTTCTATTCCAAGAAATGAATGATATTTCAGTTTTGATTCGTACGTATTAGGAAACGAAATAACATAATATTCTGTATACTTTCATTTTATTCCACGTTCTTGGATCGAAATATATGTTTTTTTTATATTTTGTTAGAGAAATCGAATTAATATAGATATTTTGTTGCATTTCAAATAAACAACGTTTCAATGTATCAAATGATTCATAGTGACGAAAGTAAATCAGAAACAAAATTTCGAATGTACTTTTTATTAAATTTCGATTTTAAAATCGAAGAACCTGATTAAAATATTCCCATCCCATTCTTAAATATAAATGTTGAATTATTTGATTATTCTATCATTGGATTCTTTCAATTATTATACTATTATTTATTATTTGATTATCCGCCTGTTCAGTTATTGAATTATACTCGTACACTAAATTATTAAAAAATTTGATTATTCAATTATTAAATTATTCAATTACTCAATTTAATTTAATTATTCAATTAATGCATCAGCCAATTATTGCCTCATTCATCGTCTGACAGGTTTTTATAGGGTTTCATGTTAAGAGATCATCTTCTTATTGATTGTTCAGACACCAACTCATTTAGAGTTAAGTCCTGTTCACGAGAAAGCGATTTTGCGGCATCATGAAATCGCATATTTCGTACGTCTCTCGACAACGGTGACTGCGTGATCAAACCTTTCAATGGCATCAAGTGATAATTAATATTGGCTTACACACAATCGTTACTTTTTCAGTCTCATTGTTGACTGACAGACAGTCGATGGGCGATAAAACTTAAGGCTGGGTGGACAAGTGTTGCTGCTGCAGCAGCTGCTGCTCCTGTTGTTATTAGAAAGCTCCATACAGCAAATGCTTTGTCGCTGCGGACACACAGCTGTTCGATATATTTCTATATTTATTTATATCGAAAAAAAAAAAACAAAATTTCTAGCAATCAAATTAACATATCGACTTCACACCGGAGTGCGAATCCCACAGCAATAATCGAAATTGTATCCCATAGCGCCAATGTGAGAAGCTGACACGGAGGCACCAGCAACATACGCGCGTACATACGTCCGCCTCGAAAACATTTCCACACGACGCGATCCCTGGTGAATGGACTGACAATCGTGACAATGTCATAACCTAGAGTTGCATGACAGAGAACTTTCGGTGGTTACCAGATTGTCGGTGTGATTCAATGCCACAGTTTTCATAATGACTTAGATCAATGCAATGGTCGACTGCGGAACAGGTGAATATTTCTTAGGCGTAACTTCCTTTAGGAATTTCCCCAGTAACCTCCTGTTCTTCCGGATGTGGGAGTAGGCCTCAGTCAGTTGTGAATTGTTGCCGTCCGCCTGTTTTAATTAGCTGAATGTTGTATTTAAGATATTGTTAATACATTTTTTGTTGATATTTGCATATTAAATTTGTATACAATACTGGGTATACCTATACCTATATATATATATATATATATATCAGTATTTGTATACATTTATTCACAGTAAGTATGTAAGCAAGTAAGCCAAGCCAGATATAAAGTTTCATTACTTTGCAATCCAACAACGCAATACTCGTACACATGCGAGTATATCCGTCCATATGCCGGTATGGAAGTGAGTGTGTTTATAAGACTAAAAGTAGAATTCCTTTGCTAATTAGGAGCCCATCGAAAATTGCTTAAATCAACAAATAATCTCTATTTCTTATTAATACCCCTAAATTTTATGTATTTTTGGAGACGGCGACAAACAACATTGTTCGACACTCCAACTGTGGTCTAAGCAAACATCTGGCCTCCCCCACCCGCTGGTCAAAAACAAAAAACAAAATTTTATTAGAAGCCGGTTAAAGAGAGTTTTGGTGATTTGTGGTGCACCTACTACTGACTGACCTTTAGACATTTCCATTCAAAACGGTAGCAATGGGGAGCAAAATGTCGAAAATCAAATACGGTGCCCTTAGAGCGACATTGGAAAGGCCCTTTGAAAACAAATTCCCAACTAAAATGAAATAACAACCTTTTGGTGTCTTCTCAACAGTGGCTGAAATGGCGAACTCTGTGCAACGCATGCAGTATACCTCGCTCAAGATCTTGACATTATAAAAGTCGGATAAATTACAAAATGTGTCCCACAATGTTTGTCATACAACCTACCGTATGACAAACATTGTGGGACACATTTTGTTAGATTAATATTTCTGTGGTCGCAACCCATAACAGCCTAAGTCTGTTTTTCAATATTTTCAGTACAGGAGTTTAAAGTTTTGAATCTTCACTGAAAATCAGGAGAAGGTGTTTTTTGGAAAACTTTGCTACAGATTCCAAGGAAACGAATTTCTTTACTTAGTTGTTAACAAAAAATAGTTGTTTATTCTCGCAGTCAAAAGATATTATCGAAAAAGACACTTAGGCTCTTATGAATTGTTGAACGAAAGAAAGTCAAAAAGTTCAAGTTGAGTTAGGCTATTATTCCAGATTAACTAAACAACTTTAAGTTTGGAGAAAGACCTTAACTCAATTCATGTTTATCAAAAAACGAAATTGTAATTCGGAATAAGAGCTCAACTCAAGTTAGGAAAATAAAATTGTTTCTTTATTTTTTTGGATTAACGACTTAAGTTGATTTAGCAATGATGAAAAAATAATGTTTATATTTGTTGTAATCCTAAATTGAAAAATAACTTAAGCTATTAGGTTTTTTAGGATTAATTGCCTTCCTAGAAGAGATACAAACATGAAAAATTTAGAGCAAATAAATTTAGATACGCTGAATACGATGGTGCTAATAACTCAATTGTGTCCTCACTCGAGTTAGGCTGTTACGGGTTGTGACCACAGATTTGATTAATTAGATTAGATTGAAATTCTCCAACTTTTTCAAGGCACTCCTTTAATCTCATGTGTTTGCAAGGAAAAACAACTTACCTTGGACTTTACCATTTTCATATGTTAAAGGTCGATATTATGGAAATTTGTTATAATCTTCGAAATGTATAGAATTTTGAAGTCGCGCTTAAACAACAATATCTGACTTGAAGATATACTCGTGAACAACAAACTTGTTGTTACTTTTTTTCTTTCCTGATTTTATTTTATATAATTCTTTTTTTATGCATTGTTGGCAATAATTTTACATCATGTTAAGCACAAAATGTTAACATTTTATATATAAAATTTATAATTTGCAAAACTTCGCATATTTTCAGTTTACATACATCTGAAATAAACTAATTAGTTAGGAGCATCTGAAGATTATGTTTTGTTTTAAGATTTCTTTTCATATAAATATGCTATCGGTTTCTTGCGTCGAAAACTGAGTGATTTTGACGAAAATTGATTGTATGGTATCCAATAGTACTCTTCTTCTTTTTCTTCTTGGCCTACTATCCGAATGACTACAAAGCCCTATCTCCAAGGAATTCAATTTCATCATCCAGCTGCCTTCTAAATCTTAACCTATTCATTGATTCATTGATTCTGAACGGTTAATTCGTTCATGCAGTCGATTAGAGTCGTCGCTTGGTCTTACCTATAATGGAAGGCATCCAATAATTCTGCCTTACAGTTGTCGATTTTCCATGCTTTTGGTAGCTTTTGTTCATATGATTACCCTTCATGGAAGTAATCAACTTGTCCTCCGGGTAGTTAGAGCCCAATATTGGATTCCAAGGATAAAAGACTTAGTTAAAGCTACCATTATACAAGAAAAGTGGCCAAAAACAGCTAATGGCTGCGTTTCCTCCTGAAAGGTCAGAATTCACTCACCCTTTCAATCGCACGGGTCTTGATTTCGCAGGTCCGTTTGATATCAAGACCAACAACGGACGAGCCTGTCTTATTACCAAAGGCTACGTCTGCCTGTTCGTATGTTTCTTGACAAAGGCGATTCACTTAGAGGCAACTTCGAATGGAATGGCGACTGGAATAGACATCCTTATCTATTACTAGCCGACCCGGCAAACGTTGCTTTGCCTTCAAATTTTATATTTATTGGAAATGTTTCATTAGCAGGGGCGGAAATAATTGCTTTTTAATTTGTGGTTTGTATAGGAGGCACCACTCCCCATTGTCCAATCCCGCCCATATTTGCAGCAGCACTTAAGATATGTACACCAAACCGATGTACCAAATTTTGTTCAAATACCGTAAACAGGAGCAGAAATATTGGATGTTTAATTTATGGTTTGTATGGGAAGTACCACGCCCCATTGTCCAATCCCGCCCATATTTGCAGTAGCACTTAAGATATGTACACCAAACCTACGCACCAAATTTTGTTCAAATACCGTAAGCAGGAGCAGAAATAATTGATTTTTAATTTTTTGTTTGTATGGGAGGTACCACGCCCCTTTGTCCAATTGGACCGAATTGTAAATCTAAACCATCCCGGGCACCACCCAGACGTATATACAAAAATTTATGCAAAGCGGTCCAACCGTTTAGGAGGAGTTCACTGACAACGCCCGTACAGTAGAATTATATATATAAAGAAGATACGCCGATCTTTTGCGCTTCTCCTCAAATTCGTCACACTAAGCTTCGGCAGTATTTCAAAATCCTGGTCCTTCCAATGGAGTTTTGGTCGCCCTCTTCTGCGCCGTCCATCGAGTTCGTTGTCGAAAACTTGCCATGCCCGAACATTTGAGTCCATCCGCACAACGTTCCATATTCGTAAATGGCAAACCTTGCCAAACCGACGGTTTTGAAACCACTAAATGGATTACCCTGTTTATCACCACTATAAAATCTTGACCAGAATTTACTACCAGTTTTCAATTTTATTAACGGTTAAAGCAAACAATTTATCTATTATTCACAACATCCGCATAAATAAATTTTAACCTTAAAAAGCCGAGTTCGATAAGGTTCATGACGTTTCTGCAAACAAATTTTGTGATTCGGTACAACTATATGAATGAATTTAAACGTAATGTTACATCCACTTGTGATGTATTATTGTCAAGTATATGGTAATGATAGAGGTAAAATATCGATTAATAAGTCCCGGGACGATCACACAGACCTCGCATCCAACAAAAGTATGTATTCTGTTCAGAGAGTAGTGGTCTCCCACTCATGCCAGTGAAAGTTTCATTTATTTCAGATCATTTACTTTCGACTTGCAGTACTTCAAATAACGCTACTTTCGATTTTTTGTGTACAATGAAAAAAAAAACGAAATTCTTGTGTTGATGAAAAATTGCTTTTTAATGGAAAAAATTTACGTCTTAGCTTGGCATTGGCTTGAGAATCGTTGTGACGAGTTTATTACGTTGAAGACTATCGTTTGCGGATAGTTTGCTGGTTTTCAACAAAGTCGTACAGGCACAGATGGTGGTGAATGCTGTATATGTAGATGTCTAAAAGTTGGGGTTCGCTAATGTCCTAGAGATGTGAAGAAAAGAATATTCACTGTTATGCGTGAAAACTTGGGCTTGAGAAAAATGTCTTCCAAATGGATATCGCGTTTGCTAACAGGGGAAAAAAAACATCAACCTGTTGCTGATTTACAATGTTGCTGATCACACAATGTATGGCAATGGATAAAATCGACGGTTTTCTGAAGGCGTCAAAAAACGCAACAATCCACCGGTAAGCTTGTAATCTGGTTGGTCATAAAATAAAACAATACGTAGCCTGCAACCAGGAACACTACGTGCTGTAATGCTAAACGCACTAAAAGAGTCTATGCTTGTATCGAGCAAAATGGCAGACATTTGTCAGATATCATATTTCACACAAAGTACCTTTACAATTTCATGAAATGTATTTAATATAAAAAAAATTAATTAAAACAAATGAATAATGGTAGGTTTTATTTGGCCCAGAATATACAGGGTGGCGCAATAGAACGTGCATATTGCATCATCTTTTATTGCGGGGTAGAAAAGGCGCGGGCGAGGGGGCGCCTACATCGTTGGATTGGCAGGCTCATGGAGTTTTAGTCGCTATGAATCGCTTCGACGGGAAACGTCGCGCATTTTGCGTGCGCGCATTTTACGAGAACTCTCGTTCATATATTGCTACTAGGCGACTATATTGTGCTGAATATGGACTACGGCGAATTAGTGAAACTCCGAGTGGTAATTTAATTAAAATATGGATAAAGCGTTTTGAAGAGACCGGTTCAACATTTAAACCACAAGCAAATGGTCGCCCAAGAACATCTAGGACCGAAGACAATGTTGAGAGAGTTATGGAGTCAGTACGAGGAAATCCACAAATGTCGACTCGCAAGAGATCGTCTGTCTTACAATTATCGCGACGAAGTTTGCAACGAATTTTAACATTGGATCTTAAACTGCATCCATATAAGTTGCAATTAACACAAGAATTGAAAGAGTCTGACTTCATAGCAAGGCAAGGCTCGCATTTGCTAATGAAATGCTTAATCGATTTTCCAATTTTGACAATATCCTTTTCTCTGACAAGGCTCATTTCCATATGAATGGGTTCGTAAACCGTCAAAATTGTCATTACTGGAACAGTGAAGATCCCAAAATCAAACACCAGAAACTATTGCATAGTCCTAAAGTGACAGTATGGGCAGCAATCTCTGGCAGAAGAATAATTGGTCTTTTTTACTTCGAAAATGCGCGGGGCCAAAACGTCACGGTTAATACGGAACGCTACGTTGAGATGTTGGACGGGTTTTTGGCTCCAGAAATTGAAAATTAAAGAATAATGAATTCCAGAACTTGGTTCCAACAAGATTGTCACACATCAAATGACTCCATGGCGGTGGTGAAGCAGATGTTCCCTGGCAGACTGATTTCGAAAATAGGTGATATCCCATGGCCTCCACGTAGTCCAGACTTGACGCCTCTTGACTTTTTTTTTTGTGGGGATACCTCAAACACAAAGTCTACAGTAATAATCCAAGAAACATCGTTCAGCTCAAGGAGAATATCCGTGGTGAAATGGCAGCCATTACACCTGTATTACTGAAGAAAGTTTTCAATAATTTTCGTTTGCGGTTAGAGGAGTGTTGTCGTAGAAAGGGTCACCATTTAGATGATGTTATTTTTAAAAAATAAACTCCATTTATTACTCTACAATGCCTTAGATTTATTTTAACCGTACCTTTTGTATTTATTTTTTAATCTATTTTTTAAATATGCACGTTCTATTGCGCCACCCTGTACTATATATGTTTACTTATAGGCAGATTATGTACACGCGAAATCGATATCAATCGAAAATGTTGAGCCTGAATTCACTGAACTTTTTCTACTACACCAACCAACAATGAGAATGGCCATGAAATTAGTTTTCGAATTGCTGTTCCATCTGCCATATTCTCCAGATTTGTCCGCCACTAAATAGTGGTCCTGGAAAGATGTTGAGGTCATTGTGGAGATTGAAGTGTATTTCGAGGACTTTGAAACAAATTCTTCTACAAAGAAGGTAATGAAATATCAGAGAATTGTTGGACTTATTGCATGCATCATTCTTGTAGGAGTTTGTTGATGAAGAAAGCAGAATTTCGCAAAAAAACAAGTTTCGTTTCGCGGATGAACAGTGTTGCCAGTTTATCTTTTTCCCCGCTAGATTTAGTTTTTTTTTTTTTTCAATCTACATAGTGGGCAAAAACTGCATTTTACT
>JAHXMU010000030.1:1774658-1808252 GCA_019455685.1 Philornis downsi | reverse complement strand
AAAAACCAAAACCATTTACATAATTGAAAGTGGTTTCAAAACGAAAAAATTTTGCGGTTTTGATTGTCTGGAGAAGCAAATTACGAAATGGAAACCATTTCGATCGAAATGGTTTTCTGTGACAGGCCTGTATGTTGCGAATGTTTCATTCGAATGTGTACATTCAAGGAGGAATTCTCATTAAGTTGAGAGTTTCAGATGCATAAGACTTAACAAACAGTTTATAAGCATTATACCAAGTCTGCTGATGAGAATTCGTGGCTGGATTTGAAATAGCTATGCAGACAGCCTAGAATGATGAGAATGTCATTCTGCCAAAGCTTCCTTTCCTGAATCAAGGTTTGCGAAAAGCTAAACTGGCGTTGACCTTGGACTAGAGTAAAAATTACGTTCAACAATACAACATAGACCAAACTAAACGTAATCAATTGAATCCTAATAACATTCTCGAATTTGTGAAATAATTTTATTTTCGAAGTCATAGAAATATCAAGAATTATACTCGGATTCGTTTCACATCGAATATTTTCTACCCGTCACTAAATCAGAGGTTTTGTGGTATTTTTCATATATAAGAATGACCTGTAAGTATGTAGTTGTGTATGCATGGGAATGAAGGTAATATTTAAAACCAGTAAAAAATCCGAGAATGGGGCTGTCGTACTTAGTGCAAGTAAATAAAAAACTTCAAGTAAGAAATATGTATTTTTCTAGATAATATGTTCATAAAATTTTGTATAAATTCCATTATGTATGGTTCTTTAATTGCGTGAAATCTCTGTAAAAATGCTAACCCACCCTGAATTGAAAGTGCAATTTTGTCTCAAAACGCTTATCAAGGCAAAAATGGCAATATGTGAAGTTTTAACCTACTTCCACTCTTAACGGTGAACTCTACTTTAAAACTAATATTCTAAATCAGGATACATGTATGCTTCCATAGAGTTTTGAGATTTTTTTATACATTCGTAGAACCATTCTTTCATCGTCGCTAGAACTTGTCGTTTTCAAATCGTTTTCCATTAAGTTGAGTGCCACTGTGCTTATTTTTAGTAGAAAATACTAATTATTTTCGGTTTTCCGCATGTTATTTAAAATAAGTTTCAATACCATACTTAACAACAAAACACCAAAAATAATCTAGGATATTCATGAAAATAAAAAAAAACCGATAAAGCTAAATTTAGCGCGAAAACCCCTAAATTGGGAACCCTGTGTCCAAAGAAATCTTTGTCAATCGTTCGATATCAATGTCCAATTCGTCCATAATAATTCAGCTGCACAACTTATCTATAGCGATGTGCTTACTTAAGCTATATCTTGATCGCACGATATCGAATAGCTCCTTGGTACTAATGAATTTCAAGCTATACGATCTGCGTACAATATTTGGTACGAGACAATGTTTCGTAGATATTCTCTTACCTGTCCTATCCCAAAGAACACTACATTCTAATGCGATTCCTAACTAAGCCGTTGCGAAAGACCTCGTCCCTGGCCAGATGCTGTTTATTATAACAATTTTATTATAACAATTGAGTACTATACGATATTCCTAGATTGAATATAAAGTTGATCTTCCAAAGAAGTCTTCATTGCCCTGTTCTACAAAGCCATTCGAGGCATAGTATGTCTAAGGCCAGCATTTCCTTTAATTCGTTTTACATGATTCAGTCCAACCAACCTATGTATGTGTGCTAATGCGCTATTTCATGTAACTCAGACGGGTTTTGATTTACAAGATACCGAATAATGTTACAAAATTTTAGCTGTTAAGTCTACTGCACTTATTTTTCAATCAGTAACACAAACGTTTCATAGAGATTATGTTACCGGCAAATTTTAAGGTTCATTTGTGAAAGCCATTGTGAAAGGTCTCTTATTTGGCTGGACACTAACCCTTATTATAATAAAGAATTCCAAAAACTTCCTCTGCAGTTTGTTGATACTATTGAGCCATCATTCCAGCTCTTTTCTATATCACTACTCGAGGACATCGTCTAAATAAACGTCACTTTATAAACGAAACGATAAACTTTACTTTGATTGTAACTACAGAAGCAATTAATATCTGAAATTTGATAAATGTGCAAAAGAATTGAAAGAGCTTTGATTTTTGAGGCCTCTTCTCCAAATACTGTAGCTTTTTGATTTACTCATACAATATACGAATTATAAACTTTATGGACTGTATACCAACAGCTAACGCAATTCGCGTGGCGCCGACACTCTCCATTAACAATGATGGATATATATATTTTATGGAGAATCGTTCTTCCGAAAGTTCTTGGAGCAAATGCACCCGCTTATGTCTCGAATTCTATGCTGTCTAGTAAAATATTAAGGAATAATGTTTGGCGTAATTAGTTTTGTTTTTAGTTAAAAGAGGGTTTCGTTGTCAAATCGTAGGCTTAACCCATAATAGCATCTATTTGCAAACAAATAGATTCCTGAAATTGACCATGTCGTGCTTCTTTTACTCCAGTGGTGATAGTACTGTAAATTCATCGCAGTAAATTTCTTTCTAAAAAAAATCGATACAAACAGATCGTTCAAACCCGAATTTATTCCTGCACAGAGTATGCCTTAGGGAATATTTAAGCGACAGACTAATCAATTTGGAACTCAATAATCTCTGTGCAACTACTAGTTGTTAATAGTTAGTTAACAAGTGTGTCTAATTTGCCCTTGTGTATGCCATCATAAACTTTCACCAATGTGGACAGACAGAACGCAAGTTTGACCAATGCTAAAATTTCCATGTGCCAAATGGCTCTATTGAACGGCAATAGAAGCATAGAAACTTGTAAGAGAGTAATGCAATCAACATCCACGATTGCACCTCCCTAAGAAGGAGTAGTACAGCAGTGTTATTACAGCCAAATTGATGCCAAATATTTCATGTCGTACCCGTGCAGGTGAAATATTCGAGTGTGCGGTACTACCTGTAAGTGAAATGCCAGATCTGATTATTTTTAATAGTTCAAAACGGAAACGACCAGTGCACTGCTTGGGTGCAGAAATACGTCTGCGTTTCTGTTTGTTTTCATAACTTTTGCCAATGACTTTAATCTGCCATCAAGTGGGTTTGAGCACGGACTCAAGATGCCAGGATGTGAACAGTCATGGAAAATGAGCTCGCCCCCAAATGCCCTCCCTGAGTTGCCACTGTAAAAACGTGCAAAATACAAATTATGCCACAATTAAGATTCTGTTCGTTATTGTTGTTCCACTGCCATCTAACTCTTTTGTTAGGTTGTTGGGTTGGCCTTCTACCTAATCGACGAGCGAAGATGAAACGCATACGTCGTTTGTGCTTCCCTTTCCTACGTGTGATTACAAAATCCCACAAAACTCGTCCCCAGCAGTCATTGCAAGACAAGGCAGTGGCAGAGGGTAACTGCTCTTATCATGAAGTTTTTGAAAACAAAAATAAATATGTACAGTCTGTTCAGAAGTAAAGTAAGCACAAAATATGTGGATGAATAGAAAAGAACATACTCGTAATATTCGAAATGGGTTTCTTCACTTCGGAGGCACAATTCGTGGCGTTGCTCATTGGCTGGGCTAATGATAACAATTGAGTTCGCTGCAGGCGTCCCTACTTTCCTAAGCTTACCTTTGGTATCAAATGGCTCTGTAGAATTTGCGCCTGCCTTCAATCAGGATATTTATAGTTTTAGGCTCAATTAATTATTTTCATTCTTTATACAAGATTATCCATTTTTCGGTTTCAAAAGCAAAGTTAAAGTAAAATTTTATACACACATAAAGCTATGATTTTGAAGAAACTTTTAATTCATTATAACTGGATCCTTACGAGTTTTCAAAAAAATACTGTTGAATGACACCTCCAGATCATAATGTGCTCCAAACAGTCACTTTTTCCGGATGCAATGGTTTTTCCACAACCACTTCTGGGTTCTCCGAGCCCCATATGTGACAATTTTGGTTGTTTACGTTATCACCGAATGAGAAATGAGCTTCATCGCTGAAGACAATTTTGTTCGATTGAAAGTCCACGTTTGATTCACTACTTTTCTAGCAAGTTTTAACTATTTTTAAGCGATATTCGGTTGTTAAACGACCTGTATTCGTGAACTTTTCACTGTACAAATAACACTTTAGATGACAGGTATTTAACAGCTGACAGCCTTGCCAGACCGGCGGTTTTGAAAACACCAAATGCATAATAATAGCAAATTATCGGTGAATTGAATTACGCTTAATTATACGAGCATGATCGCTTTTAACATCCAAAAGTATGCCCACAACTACACTCACACCATTGCTTTTCTGATCACGTTTTAGTTCGACAATGGGTACTCTACATCATCGTGTATAACCCGCATAGTTACTTCACTTTCCGAACTGAGAATTTGTAAAAGGGTTTCTATTTATATATGCAACATATTCTGAATATACGCGAACAGGTTGATATTACTTTCCTTGTATTAATGGAGTCCATCACAATAAAATAGTATTGCCTCACAATTGGCTGCAGCGTTGCCATGTATGTCCTCAGATGCAGTGCGGCATCACGCCGTGGCTTGTGTGACCATAGGTTTTCATGAACGTGTATCACATTTGCTGCAGTTTCCATCAATTGCTTAATATATTGCCATTGTGTATTAGAAACATCAGGATTAGAGGCAGTGGGTCGCATACTTTTTCCAGGCGCTCATGAGAGTGATAGTCTTCGACTTTTATGGGCAAGCGTTCAAACGGGGAAACAATTTGTCCTGGTCTACTTCTCAACAAATCCACATCAGAATTCATGCGTTTCTGCAATGACAACCGTGGTAGATGCCCTGTCCGTCGCCCCTTCTGGTAGACAGTGGGATTAGCCTTACTTTTGTCGAAGATATCCGCCAATCGGAAAGAGGTAACTTATTGTAAAGAGCCCGGGGTGTTCCGTGTCTACCACGTATTGTCATTTCATAATAATTTCATAATTTCTTCAAAGCCACTGGTTTAGTGGGCCAACGAATTCGAACCCAGCGTTGATGGTGTCAACGACCGCTAGGCTAGCTTAAAAAGTTGAATTTCAATAAGAGATATCACTAAGATACTTCTTCGGTAGGTCTCCCATTAGCTTCCATCAGATAAAGAGGCGATGACATTGTCAAGAGTTTCTGGAGTCGTGACCAGGGCTGGAAATCTCGAGTTGCTTGGTGGAGAATTTGGTAAGCTCTCCAAGTAAATACCGCTCAGATAGCCCAAACTAGAACGAATCCTTTACCCATAATACTAATAAGAAACAACAGTATATTACTGACCAAGGGTTAACACACGAAGCTGTCGTGAACTGAATTTTAAACCCATATAACCACTTTGCTTTCTTTGAGCGTTTGTTACCTCGTTTAGTAGAAGAACATTTCTAATTATCGAGTAACCGAATCTTTTTAAATTGACATTCAAAGCTGTCGTTAAAAGGTAGATCATTGGAATTCCTTTCTTTCACTTTAGACCAAGTAAAATGGCCGAAAAGTGGACGCGGCAGAAAACCCCTCTTCTTAAACAATATATACGGACTTCACTCATTAAAAAAAATGTATTTTTAGAATTTTTCCAATAACTACAAATGCTCCTTTAAGAAAGGACATACATTATCTTGAGTCCTTCACGTACCAATCAATTACTGCTGTATCGTCATGCCAAATAACGAATAAATGTTAAATATATGAGGAAAGTATTTAAATCGCTCATTTTTTCACAGGTGGGCTTTGACCTTGTATGGTCAACTTATTTCCCAATAATACAATTTTACCCAATTTCAAATTTTAAAGTCAATATGCATTAAGACAAACTTGTGCCTAACTTTAGAAATTTCCACTAAAATATACATAAATTCTCACCGTAAAAATAGCCAATGTCAATATATTATGGATGAGGAGAGATCATTTTTAACAAGCTTGGCAATATGTCGACACATCGTCTATGACACTGGCCCGCAGATGTCACAAATGGAACAAATTAAAGTAGAAAGGAGCTCATACTAGCACAAAATCCTTGTAATAAATCAGCCTGCACTTTTATAATGTTTACTATTTATTCGTCAATTAAAAGCAATGTGGGAGTTGATGGATACGGAAACGAATCACTATAATTTGTAACATTTAACATTTTCTAATATCTCTATGCGACCGCCCTAGTTGTGGGCGTAAATATTGATACCTCGCTTGAACCACGATCTAAGAGGACTTTTGTGACAATACTGTGGTAGATACGTAAACGTTTGCCCCATGTTACCCTCATCTAAGTGAGCAAATGCGTGCAGAGTGTCAAGCCGTCGCATTTGTTTACATTAACCAATTCGAGTCGAGACACGGCCGTACATCAACAATCACTGAACATTTTGCGTGGTGTATTCCACTATATAGGTAACGACACAATAAATTAAGTAGTAACAAAATAAACTCCAACTAAATTGCATATCTAAAGCCAAATTTAAAATGCTTCACTATAGGAAGTATGGGTTTAAATGTGGTTCAAATACATATAGTAAGTGGCGCCTACTGCTACAGCAAACAGATCAAACTGATGTATCAAAATTAGTATTGCTTGCAGAGTTTAAATCTCGAGCACACAAACGTCAAATAAAATTTACAATTGAATAAATGTGATAAAACGAGGCACTATTTCAAGAACTGTCGTAGACAATGTTGCCAATTTAACTTTTTTCCCGCTAAATTTAGCTTTTTTCAATCTATTTAGCGGGCAAAAGTTGAATTTAACTTTTTTGTTTTTTATAAATAAATAAGTTTCTAAGTATGTTATTACAACTTATTTTAGCATGTATTTTTCTACTAAAAATAACTACAGTGGTACTCAACTTAATGGAAAACGATTTAAGAACGACAAGTTCTAGCGACGATGAAAAAATGGAATGTATTAAAGAATCTCAAAAGCGTATAGCTATCGTGTTACAGAATACTAGTTTTAAAGTTGAGGCCGCCGTTAGGAATAGAAGTAGCTTAAAACTACATATAATATAATTCCCTTTTTAATAAGTGTTTAGAGGCAAAATTGCATTTTGAATTTAGATTGGGTTAGCATTTTAGTAGACCTCGATGCGGGACGCAATTTAAAAACCATACATAGTCGAATCTTATATAAAATTTGATGAACCATATTTATCCACCTATAGAAATATAACAATTTCTTACTTGAAGTTTTTTATTTGCTGTGCTAAGTAAAATAGTCATTTTTCGGTTTTTTACTGGCTTTAATATTACATTTATTCCCATTACAGTATTCCCACTTTCAGATCATTCCTATATATTATATTAAAAAAAAAAATACCGCAAAAATTCTTACTTAGTGATGGGTTCAAAATGTTTGATCTGAAACGAATCACAGTATAAACCTTGATACTTTTATGACTT
This sequence comes from Philornis downsi, assembly GCA_019455685.1. Taxonomy (NCBI): domain Eukaryota; kingdom Metazoa; phylum Arthropoda; class Insecta; order Diptera; family Muscidae; genus Philornis; species Philornis downsi. The sequence goes on along the minus strand of JAHXMU010000030.1, from coordinate 1,800,864 downwards.
CAAACATAACATTGTTTCACACATTTAAGAATATTGTTCGGATCTTTAAAAATATTAGCCGAAATAAATAACCTACAAATCTAAATTTGCGCCTAAGAAAGTTTTATCGTTTTGGATATGCTAATAAGAAGATTTAAAATTGTATTCTAAAACAATTAGATCTAATAGCAAAAAATCAATGAAATAAATATTACACTTTTTATAATTCTTATGAATTTATAAATCAAATTATATATCTCGAAATATATGTCAGTAATCAGCAACAACTTTAAATGTGAAAAAACGTCTCATTTCTTAAGTGTCAACCTATAAAACTCAATAAATATGAGTGTACCTTAGTTAAAAGAACTCAGGACATGTTTTTTTTTTTATAAAAGTTAGCAATTTCTGTTGTTTTTAAATTTATTTTAGCTTGTTGTTTTTAAATTTGTTTAGCGAAATTTTGGCTTTTTTCATTATCAAATTCTGGCAACACTGGCCGTAAGAGCCCTAAAGATATCGAGAATTAATATAATTCCCAAAAGTTATACGACAGCGGCCCGGTTTTATCGCAAAATACCATTTTAATTTGGATCACACATGCACCTACTAAGTTGGCGGCTCTACTCTTAGTTCTTTGTTTATTCAGGAAACTGGTTAAGTTCGTAAGGGCCTGCGACAATCTCTTGCGGGCTACTGTTTACTTCCATGTCAGTAAGAATATAGGTTTGTTATGTTGTTGAGCTGTTCTACATGGCGGCTTTGTGTCAAAAGTTTTATAATCTGTCACGTCAAATCACTTTAACGCTCTCTGCCGATGGCTGGTGGCAGTGGTGGCTGAGGTGGTGATGGTGGTGTTGCAGTCATCGCTTTTCTCCCGTTGGAGAAATAAACAGAATTCCAACGTATAAGCTAAAGGGGACAGTGATTCATAATTTTTGTTGTTCTTTGGCGTGTAATAATGGACGTGCAGGCCCATAAAGTCGCATTCATGTGTAGCATGTTATATGTATACGGTGGATTGCCGCATCGTTCCTATATGGTGGTCACCTATCAATTTATATTTAACATACTTCCATTATCCACTGTCATACTTATATTTACGAGCTTCTAGAATTCGTGTTTGTTCGTCTCTTCCCCCCAAAATGCGATGGCATTTTTCAGTGCGTTCCCATTTCGTACTCAGCCAAACTTGTCAAAAAAAAAAAAATCCCAAAACAAAAAGCAACAACAATGAATTGCAATTTTGTAATGTCGCCATGCCGTGTTCTTGGAACTTCTAGCCACTGCCTGGCATAGTCTTTGCTATATAAATACGTTTACATAAGCACCATTTGGCTCCAGGAAAGATGATGAGCTCACACACACACTGACGTAATCTTTACCATTTAGACTATTCAAGCTCCAGTGCGCCCACTTCTTACTCTTGCCCTTTCTCAAGACACTGAGAAAATAAAACCATAAAGCTGGCATCACTTCGAAAGCTTTGTAATCTATAAATAAATGTAAAAGAAACTATAACCATCCTATTTTCGCAAGAAAAGGAAAAAGCACAAAGTAAACACAAATATTTATTGTCGCGACAAAATGTTGCATACTTTTCGACGCCCATAGCCCGTTGTTGTACTTGCTTACTTTCCAGCTGGTGCAACGTTATGTACGTACAACAATGACTGAAATAAGAAAACGCCGGTAGTGTCATTGAACTTTTGCCCAAAAAAAGAACAAAAAAACGAAAAAAGGTTGGGAGATTATAAAACTTTTTCCTTGACTTGGATATGAATAGATGGATGCATGCATAGATGGATGGAAGCGCGATACGGGGCGGCGATGATTGTGATGCTGATGTAGGAAAGGATAATAAATTGTGAGTAATGTTGTTTTTCTTTAAATGTGTTCAATTGTGTGCAACATTTTTAGTAGGACATTTGTCAATTTGAACAATCGCAAGAATATGAAATAAAGGATAAGAAATGACGTCAAAAGTTTAGAAGTTGTGAAATTAGAATCAAAGTTCTTAAGGACATTTTTAATGCACCTAAATCTAGAGATATTTTCGCAATGAAGAGTGGGAAATTCGCTTAAATCACTCAAGGTATTCAGATATTTACAGTGAAATCATAAATTGCGGACACAAAAAGGGATATTTCCAACGAACAGTCGCGCTCTATCTGGGTTACCAGATCCACACGAATCACCTAATATATCCCATATATTGGTAGATTCATATTTTTCATTCATTTGCACTAAATTCAATATCATTTATCACGCCTCAATGGGTTGGTGACACGCCCTTTCGGGCTTGCTTTAATTCAGAGTATTTTTTGTTAAAAACCTAACGATTTGTCACATCCCTTCTCACCCTCTCACCCTTTTGCACCAACGCAAAAGGACATTCAGTGAATATATGTTTGCCTGTAATTATGATATAGATCCAAGCGTCATTTAACTCATTTAGAGATGTTAAAAGATTTCCGTTTTAATGAATTTCACCTGATTTTTGTATTAAAATATAAAATGTGTTTATGAAAATTTGCCGTCAGGAAGTAGAACTTTTTGCAAAAAAAATCTGCGTGTTTGTAGTTGCTTTAAAAGCTTAATTTTTAAGGTACGAATACACAGAGAACACTTTGAATGAAAATAAGCGGATTTGTAAATGTGTATTAAAGAAAGAAAGTAGCGTAAGCATCTTTTCGGAACAAATTTGTAGTATTCCTTGGATAAATCTAAAATTAATTTTCAGTTGAATTAATAAATTTCATAAATTAATTCATTTCAAAAAATAATTAAAGTCAAGTCATTATGATTGAATATGGAAGTACATTCGGCGACATCGTGTGTCTTTAAAATTTGCATGTGTTTTGGGTCTTACGCTGTTGTACTGGGCCACTGAGAGCACATTTTGAAAAAGTTGTGGTCTTCCTCTTTTTGTGAAATATATAGTTTTTCAAATTTAGGATTTTCATCCTGGTAGCTTTTATAAAATGTTTTAGAATTGTATTTTTTTAGGAAACGCATTCACTGGACATTTAGCCGGGATACAGGGCGGCTTTTGATATTTATTTTCTTTTGCTTGTTACATTTTCAAATTTCTTTGTTTCCTTTCTCACTTTATCCAGTTTTGCCCGAGTGTGTTGTGTCATTCGATCCCCTTTCAAAGTATAAATGAAATGCATTCTGCTGAACATGAGCTACAAAAATCTACTCTAATGCTACTTTTTCCAATTTTGCGAAACTAATTTTACGCAATAAAAGATCACAACATAGCAACACGAAATATGTACGTAACTCAATTTTCTATTTCTGGAATTTGTATTTGAAAAACAACCATAATTACCGGCACCTATTTAAGTTCACATGACTGAAATTTTTGCGCTGGTTGATTTGTGTATTCTACTAAACCTAGAATGTTCAGACACCCTACTCTTTAAGAAAACCGCTATTACTATGGAAATCAAATAAGTATCACTCTTTAAAGCAATTAAGACCATTATTTCACTATAAAAATCACTTTTATTGAAATATTTAGCTCTCCAATCCTCGTACAGGAACCAAACCAGATTGGATGGATAAACTGGTATTGGTGCGTGAGCTAGCTGAAATTACAGGCATTTCAGAAAGTGCTATACATCGTATATTGCCGAAGATTTGACGATGAGAAAGCTGTGTGCAAGATGGGTGTCGCCTTTACTTTCAGTAGAGCAATGAAGAGATGAAGTCTGCGGTTGATGGCTATTTTAAGGGCTTTGACTGTTCTTACTATAAACAGAGTATGGAAGCTATTGAATGTCTCTGTAAATACTGTATCGAACTAAAAGGAGATTATGTTGAATAACAAAAAAGACAGCTTCTTTGTGTCTTTGTTAGGTCGACTATTTGTGGAACCGCCTTCGTAAATTTTATAATACTTAGACAGTTAGCCTGAAATATCGAATTGAATATTCATGAAATATCGTTTAAAGAAATTTTGTGAAAAGCTAATATTAATATTTGGTTTGTAAAGAAGTTAAAAAGTTAAAAATAATCACATATTTTAAGTTACTGATATTGTGAAAGTTTATTTTCTACTACCGCATTTATATATCCCTGTATAGACACTTTCAAAATGAAAATAATTTTTGAAATCGCTTAAACATACGCGTATATCGTTTGTGCATCATCCTTCAATTAAAAATGCCGTTACAAAGCTGTGTAAAATCTAAAAATTCCCAAAACCAGTCATGAAAATGAGTTCTAATATCTACAATCTATGCTTGTAAAACAATTATCCAGATAGCGATCAGATTTGATCAGTTTATGAAATCACGACTTTATCAAATTCCCGGTTGCCATCTGAAAAAATATTAGCGTAAGATAATCAAATTTATTATACAGATCGGATTAGAATGAAACTCCGAATCATTTTATAATTTTTAAATTTTATTATGTTCATCACAAAGTAATTTTTCAACATTCCTGTATCTTCTCAGAAATCAATTAACCGAAGCGAAGAAAACAATTAAACCGGTTTTCGATTTTAAACTCTGGAATTAAACGAGTATTATACTCGTATGAAAAAAATTATGTCCAATCTACGAATTATGGTGAATCAAAGTTTTGTACTCTTAAGCAGAGAATGCTATGTTACGGAATATTACGGAGTACAACAAAATATTTTGTTACGGAAAAACATCAAAACTGAGGGCACGGCATGCTGCTGTTCGACAGACACAAAAATCGACGTCATTAGTAGCTTTTGCCAAGTAAAAAACATTAGAGGATAAAAGTAAACAGGAATGGGAATGTTGATAACATCGAACCTGGAAACAGAACTAATTTTAGTGTATCGGAAAAAAAGAAGAAGAAAGATTAGAAACAATATGAAATTCAAATAACTTTTTTTATCAATACATTTCATTTATTTATTTATTTTTTCTATTCTATAGAAATTTCAATTTTGTTTTATATAACTAATTAATGGCACTCTTCAACTCAGTCAAACTCCTTGGTTTCGTTTTGCACACCTCTTGCTTGACATAACTCCACAAAATAAAGTTTGGTGCAGTCAGATGACCGTGAGGGCCAGCGGAAAGCGGAGTTTCTGTTTATTAATTTTTCGTTGGAGCTCCGCCATAACCGGTCTGACCTGTTGAAACGGATACGTCTTCGGCGCAGTTCTGGGTGAAAAAAAAAAATCTTTCAACACCTTTGAATAACGGTCTCCATTGATGGTAGTACAATTCGTGCGTCACTTTGTATGTAAATGTTCTGATTTAATTTTTACCGCATGGGATCTACCTAAATGTTCAGATATGTTGGCAGTCAGCTATAGTTCGTGGAATATCAAGACAGTCAGTTGTGCGGTAGCCACTGATGTACTGTTAATTAAAAACGATGTTTGGGATCACCTCGGAAAACAGTCCGGACAGAGAATTAATTTTCCAAATGGCTTCAAATATCTTAATGCAATCATAAGGTTTTCTTATAACTTAGTTTAGATTTGTATTCTTTTATTATGAATAAAGTTTTATAAACCTTTTCTGGAAAAGTTGAATTTAAAATTTGTCTGTTGATAATTTTTACATGTTGTGAATGCTTTTCGAACAAATTCTCGATTTATGTGGAAGGTACCATGAGGAATATGGCGACAACTGGAAGAATTGCAAATTGTTTGGTCATTACAAATAGGAATTTCCGTATTAAATAACTAGACGAACGTAAAAAAAGTTTATGTCATTTTAACATTACTGGACTAGTAAAAATAACTGGTATCAATAATTCGACAAAAACAAAAATAAAGATTTTTTTGAAACAGTAAAATTTTGTACAAAAAAAAAAACATTTTTTCATGATTTGAATGGCATTGTAATGGCATTACTAATGTTCCTAAGACTACTATGGTCTTTAAGTTATCATTTCAATCAATCCAATGTGACCGAACGTGGCATCAGCATTAAGACACCCAATTACCTTGCATGTGACCGATACAACCATCCATAGTTGCAGCTGTCTTTGAGTGGGGGTCACCTAAATGTGCTAACGAACACTTCGAATTGTCAGATAATGGACAAGTCTAACAATAGAAGCGCGTTCAAGCTCACCAAATGTAAAATTCATATTCTATGAATGGGATGCAGCGAAGCTAGATAACACATCTTTTTCATGTACAGGGTGTCCGTCGGGAAGATATACTACTTTGTTTGTTTATAATTTTTGATTAAACGAAAGAGAATGGATCTTATATTGATAAATGTTTCATTTAATGTCGGCAATTATGTATGGAATACAATATCAGATAAATGTCCACCTCTGTTAGCCTCACAAATGCGAGCCCTTTCGAGCACACTTTTCATTACATTTTCAATAAAAATAATCCCTTGCCCATTACAAAAAACAGACGCTATGACGAAATGGAACCGTCTTCGCTTTCTTTGGACACGATTCTCCAATTACAGTCCACTGATTTGACTGTCTCTTTGTCTCAGATGTGAAGTGGGGCACCCAAGTCTCATCCATGGTTATATATCAACGCAACAAATCGGCTTTATTGCGGTGAAACTTCGCCAAACACTCTACTGAAACATCTTCACGACGCTGTTTTTGGTCACATTTCACGCGGTATTTCACTAATTTCATCATGAATATTTAGTTTGAGTCGCTCAAGCGTTTCTGGTTTGTTTGCCTTACTTTTCAGATATCCCCACAAAAAGAAGTGCGGAGAAGTCAAATCAAGCGACCGTGGAGGCCAATCACCATTTCTTCAAATAACTTATTGTGGAAAGAGGTCTCGCAGTAATTCCACTGTAAATCAAATCAAAGCATGCAGTTGTGGTGTTAAAAAGTTTTCAATCATATCACGATATCGCTCCCTATTAACAGTTACGTTACGCCGCTGTCAGTTTCAAAGAAGTCAGGTCCAATGAATCCTCCTGACCAAATTGCTCACCAGACTGTCACTTTTAATGGATGCAAAGGTGACTGATGAATAATTTAAGGGATTTCCATTGCCCAGAACCGACTATTCTGTTTATTCACATATTTATTCAAATGAAAATGTGCCTCGTCACTCATTATGATCTTTTCATGGAAATCGGGGTTGTCATGGGCGAGCTGTAATATCCTGTTGGCATATGTACGGCGGCGTAAATAGTCTTGTGGAAGAAGCTCTTGTGTCAACTGAATCTTAAATGGAAACAAATGCAAATCCTTGTGCAAAATTGTGGCCAAAGTTGTTCTTTGAAGACCAAGATCCTGAGCACGGCATCGAATTGAGGTTGATGAATTGTTTTGAACACTTTCTTGAGCAGCAGTAATGTTTTCAGCCGATTTTGCAGTACGTTGTGGTCCATGCTTGCCCTGTCAGCTACAGACCCTCTTTCTTCGAAATCATAAATAGTGCGTCTTGTTGGCACGTTGTTTCTCCCAAAAATTTCACGTGACTTTCTCATCGTCACAGTAATCGATGATTGATTTTGATAAAATGTTTTATCAATTAAAACACGTTGGTTTATCGAATACTTTTCCATAATAATATTAATATTTTTCCATATACCTTCCCGACGAACATCCGGTATTTATGTATGACAAACTATTTACCTTTTCGACGATTTGCTGAGTGAGAAATATCCTTCAGAAAACTTTACTCCATACAATTTTGGACAGTATCATCTAAACTTTCTTCTTGTTTGAAAAATCTTTTCTCTTGCCCTTTACATAAATTATATTCCCACGCACTTTTTTGCTGGGAAAATATATTCTAATACACTTCCTTTCCCCTCTTCAATTCAAAAGGGTAAAGTTCTAATGAGCCAAAAAATAACACATTCAACCAACCTACCGCTCCATTAGACATTTCTCCTTATTTCTTATTGCTTTCTTTACATATTTGTTTTTTTCTTTTTGCAAAGAGGCACTAGTTTTATTTCCTACTTCGTTCGTATACTCCTGATGACTTCACTTGAAATGTCCGTAAATTATCAATTGGTCAAGGTGAAATAATGAGAAAAATGTTTCGTCTTTAATTGTAAAAGAACTCCGCACAAAGTTTCTACATTTGCTAAATACACACGAATCAAACTGCCAGCCATCATTGTTGGGACCTTTTGGAGAAACTGGGTTTCGTGGCCATGACTTTCACGTTTCAACGCTTCATTATACTGCAATCACAGTGGCAATACCGCCAAGCAAAGTGGCCGCATCTAGTACCTGGCGGTTGGGGGCGGGGGTACTTTTAGGTAACAACACTCAGCAGGAGGTCGCTCAGTCATAGCACAATGAATGCTGATTGAACTGCTGAAAATAATAATAAAGTATAAGGTGAAGCGCGCGTGCGCGCAAGATAGCTGGATTTTAGCGTTATTTACCAACAAAGTAGGATCCCACATCGCTCCAGCGGCTTCTTGTCGACCATCGTCACAAAAAATATTTCACATTTAATTTCGGCATAAAATCGCTATGATTTCTCCATACTCAACCGAGTTCCACTTCTGTTCCCAATCACAATCGTATCGAAAATGAAGCATTTCTGGTTTTTCTATCAGTGCCTCTCGTTGGAGAGTTGAAAAATGTTGCCAGCCATATGTGTGAACATGGTTATAAAGATAATTTACCACAGATTGCCCGTAATTGCGTTCTTTCTTTTTTTTTTTTTTTTTTTTTTTTTGCTTCATGTGGGTATTCATATCAAGCGGCAAATTCGTTTAAATGCTAAATTTGTTATGGCTCATAAATCTACACTTGATTTTCTTGAAGAAATCTTCAATTATTTGTAGAACGAATGTAGTAATGTTTAAACGACATTCCAATTGCCGTTGAAATAATTTTTATCCAGATTAAATTCGACAGAACAGCTCATATATATGTATAGGTACACATCGTATATGAAAATGCAAATGGCTCAACTAATTAAAATTCGAAACACAGGATTCAGGTGGCAGTGTGAACTAAGCTTTTGTTATAATTTAAGGCTGGGAAGGTTTTTTCATTTACTGAAAATTTGCTTCAACAACATCTTTACTAAAACTTAACAAATTCCTTTTCGGACTTGCATTCATAATTACAATACTTTTAGACTTAATGAAAAGAACCCACTATTTAATGATGATTCTGAATGTAAGTTTGAGAAACTTTTACTAGAATTGTTAATGATTCAACTACTCCAAGTGTTTATCTTCAAATCGGGGGTCGCTCAAAGATGGATGTTTCTATCGGAACCAACTTACAATCATATAAACAATAGCCGCGTCTACCAATATAGCCGTTATAAAAACAACCCTAATAGGGACTTACTTTGATATCGAAAGTTCTTGCTTCGAGATATTTTTCGACGAAACAGCTGCTGATTTTATAAAAATACACAGGGTTTTAGTTGCAAAGTGAAGTAAACTTGCATACCTATTTAATGGTATATAAGCAAATTTCTTTAATTCAGTACTACTAGAAAATTCAGAGTTTTTGGGGATAAAACATAAAACGTTCATCTCAAGCCACCTTGTCGTAATTCATCTAACGAGCAGCTATCATTGTGACCATGGAAATCCCTCTTGCCAGGTGCAGCCACCAGGTATCATTTATAGCCATGAATGTTTGCTTCTCTTTTTGTCATGCGTGAATGGCTTTTAGGCCACCGCATTCAATCCCGGATTCATACCAATCATCAGCTGCATGGGTTGTTTACCGACATCGATATCTTCAAGCGTAATCAAAACACGCCGTTTGTGTTGGATGTATCAAATTGTGCGAAAGGATCAAAACCTGAAATGCCTTCGGCAATGAAAACGATAGGCGAAGCGAAAGGGTGTGGCCAAAACTCATTTGAGAGGACCAGGTTTCTCAAACACTGTCATAAATTGGTAAGTAGAATTGGACAAGGAAGTCAAAAGACCGAAACGATTGAAATTCTTTCTTTAGATAACAAATTTCCATTCTAGACATTATTAAAGTAATTAACTAACATAGAGGGGAATGGGGAAACTCCTAATTTGGGCCCTCTGATTGTTATTCACTTGGGAGTAACCAGATCCCTCAGCAGAATTTCCCAAGCAGCTCACTACCTTCGATCTTCAGGCAAGTATTCCCTGGTAATGCCATCAGGAAGCTACAATAAGAAGGCGATGGTAGCTACAATGAGAAGGCGACTAGTTGAGAAACCTAAATGGCATGCTAACACCAATGCATCTTAGGCCAGTAGTGTTGGCAGACCCCACACCAGGATCGGATGCAGTGACCTGATAAGCCGCTCATCTTAAAAACTTTCATCATGAAAATCCAAAGGAAATAATGAAACGACGACCGCAAATATTATAAGGACCATGATTTAAGGATATGAACCTGGAATGTCCGCACTCTTTACAGAGAAGGTGCCTCTATCCGACTGGCGGATGTCCTCGATGGATATAAAGCTGACATTACCGCCATCCAGGAGATGCGATGGACAAGGATGTACTCAGCGTAAAAACTGTGACATTTACCATAGCTGACACGCAGAAAGACATGAATTCGGATGTGGATTTCTTGTGGGAAAAAGACTGAGACACCTTGTCTCGCGGTTTAACCCTGTAAGTGACCGAATAGCCCCTATCCACATCAAAGCTAAATATTTTTTTATCTCGTTGATCTGTGCACATGTTCCGACGGAAGAGAAAGACCAGGAGACCAAAGACACATTTTATGAGTGCATAGAAAAAGCATATGACCACTGCCCTGACCACGACATTAAAATTGTTCTGGGAAATTTTAATGCAAAAGTAGGAAGAAGTCCACGAGGGTTTAACGCGAATCTCGCCGTGAAGGCCTTACCCACGATGTGAGACACACTGGGCATATTACAATACGATTGCCAACGCCTCCCTGGGATAGCCAAGTAAAACTTGGGCTATCTAGGAAAAGGAAAGTCTCTACCAGCGATTTTGGTATCAACCACAACCCGCGTGATCAGGCGGGAACTCCAAACCCTTTCCGTTCGGCGACGGTCAACGGCCACCATGAAATATACACATAGAGAAAACCCCATGCCTGTCCGTACCCCCCGAGAGATCAAAAAGGTACAGATGACAGGGCACGAACCCGAGACCTGCTCGTATGTATCCCTATCACTCCCGGTACCAGGCAAAGCCTCTGGTCAGACTTCATAGATAATCTAACTCTGTAGAAAATCTACTTCCAGTTTCAACCCCTTCCGGCCAAGCGACTGGGAAGATGTTCTTGGTCCAACAGTCAGAAAATTCAATCTACATGGTAACACCTCCGGAAACGGTTTCAGACTGGTTTCGTAATATGGTAGTATGTGAAACCAGATTTCCGCATAAAGACATCCAGATGGCAAAGTGGTTACCTCCTGATCATAACACGAGGCATGACGGAAGGCATGCTTCTAGTGTCATGGACGTGCGTGTGATTCATGGTGCTAATATTGACTCGGATCACCACTTGGTTGTAGCTAAGATACGCGCCAGATTGAGCAGAACGAAAAATGTTCGTAACCAGGCACAAAGGAAGCTCGACGTCGTTAAGCTAAATACCCCTGAGATAGGCGCAGCCTACTCCACCAAACTCTCACAACTATACATAGTCCTGCCATATGTTCTGTTACAAATATAAAACGCGATAAAAAAAAAACCAATATTCATATTGTATTCAAAATTATTTCATTTATTAGAAGACAATATTGGTTATTAAAAAAATTGTATTCACTCGAAATGGCCGCCTTTTGCTTTAACACAAGCTTTCAAACGGTGTGGCCATTGGGCTATATCCGCACGTACGATTTTCATGGAGATCGAGGACGCTGCTCTGGTTAATGCTGTTTTAAGGCTTCCCAAATTTCTGTGGGGAGTCTTGCAAGCCATATTCTCCAATTCTGACCAATTCTTCACTAATCAGTGCATGTGTTCTGAAAAAAAAGTTAACGGTTCTATTCCCGCAAGAAGTTTTGAACGATAAGCGCTGGAAATTGTGTAACAGAACATATGGCAGGACTAGGTAGATACTACAACTAAACGCCCCTGATCCTGATATTCCTGACGCACAGTGGCAACATATTGCGCATTCTATGACAACTGCTGCAAAAACCATACTTGGATATGTGAAACCGCGCTCAAACAGGCCCTGGTACGACGAAGAATGTCGCATGGTGTCTGAGGAAAAGGATGCTGCATACAGGGTAACGTTGCCGTCAATTGTAACGCATGCAGTTAGGGAACGATACAAGAAGAAGAGAAGAGAGGCGCACCAACTCTTTAGGCGGAAGATTTGGTTGTGGAAAGAGTGTGAAAGTGAGGAAATAGAATGGCACAGGGATAGAGGTGAAGCCCGAAAATTCTACCAAAAGATAAGAGTATGAAACAGGGCTCCCCGCTGTAAGGATAGCGAGGGAAATCTATGGAGAGCACATTTTTATAAGCTCTTGGTTCCGGATGGCAGCGCGAGTGAGGAAATCACGATGGCATAAATTGTGCACCTCCGAGCCAAACAGAGATCAGAACAGCAGTATTGCGGCTTAAGAACAACAAAGTTGCGGGCGCTGATGGCCTGCCAGCAGAGCAGTTTAGAAGTGGTGGCGATGAGCTGATAAACAGCCTGCATCAGCTCCTAAATACGGTTTGGTTCGAGGGAAACATGCCAGATGATTGGAATTTAAGTGTACTGTGTCCTGTGTTTAAAAAAGGCGATCCAAGTGTTTGTAAAAACTATCGCGATATCAGTCTTTTACCCATTGCCTATAAGGTCCTACCGAGTGTGATATGTGAAAAACTAAAGCCGTTTCTAACTGACCTGATTGGACCTTATCAGTGTGGTTTTAAACCTGGTAAATCACCAACTGACCAGCTATTCACTCTGCGACAAATTCTGGAGAAGACGCAAGGAAAACAGATCGACACGTACCATCTTTTCGTCGATTAAAAAGCTGCCTACGAGAGCCCTATACAGCAAAAACTGTATGAGGCCATGTCCGAGCTTTCAATTCCTACGAAGCTTATACGTCTTTGTAGGATGACGCTGACTGACACGAAGTCTTCCGTAAAGATAGGCAAGGATCTAAGCGATCCTTTTTACACCAAAGGAGAATTTAGGCAGGGCGACAGTTTATCGTGCGACCTCTTCAACATACTGTTGGAAATGATTATGAGCAAAGCTGCAGTTAACACGACTGGTACCATCTTTTATAAAAGCCATATGTTACTTGCAAATGCAGATGACATAGATATTGTTGGACGAAAACTGCGAGATGCGACTGCAGCTTTCTCAAGCATGGAGAAGGAAATGGATCTGGCGCTGAACGAGGACAATACAAAGTTATTGGTTTCAACGAACAAAGAGTCTGCTCGTTTGGGACGCTGTGTGAACGTTTACAACTATATATGTAATTTTGAAGTGGTGGAAAAATTCATCTACCTCAGTTCTGCTGTAAACAAAACGAATGACATCAGCATGGAGATAAAGAGGAGAGTATTGCTTGCTAACAGATGTTACTATGGGCTAAGCAAGCGATTCAATGATAAAGCCTTATCTCGGCAAACAAAAATCCGACTGTACCAGATGTTGGTTCTACCCGTCTTGTTAAATGGCGCAGAATCCTGGGTTATGACGCAAGCGGATGAATCAGTACTGACAGTTTTCGAGAGGAAAATACTCCGGAAAATATATGGACCCTTCATAGTTGGTGGAGAGTATCGGCGTCGCATGAACAATGAGCTTTATGAGCTATATGCCGACATCGACGTGGTCGAACGCGCAGAAGAGGGCGACCAAAACTCCGTTAGAAGAACTGGGTTTTTGAAATATCGAAGCTTGGAGTGACGAATTGGAGAAGAAGCGCTTGGAATTATTTTCTACGGGCGGCGTATAATAGATAAGGCTATCTATTCCAGTCGCCACATAAAAAGAAGAACTAACATAGAATTTCCGAACTTTGTGCAGAAAAGATGCCTGTATCCGATCCCCACATGTCATCGGCAAATATGAAGCTGACGACATAACGACGTAGGAGATTTAATAAACAGGACAGGAAGCAATCCATGTTAAACCTGTTTACTACAACTACTCTAAAGTTTTCAAGTGGATTGGACACCTTGTCTCCCGATTTAACCCTGTAGGGGACCAAATATCCACATCTCAAATATGAGACAAATATTTTTGTATTCCGCGACATGCGCTTAGACTTCCAGAGAATAAAGAAATGAAGAGACCACAGTACTTAGGGAAACCATGCGACTTCTGCCGTGGCCATGATATTAAAATTGTTTTGGGCAATTTCAGTACAAAAATATAAGAGGAAAATGTTCTTAGGCCAGTTATTTTATTACACTGAAAGTAGAAACATGGTAGTAGCAGATTACTGTACTATCTCCTTGTCAAAATACGACAACCAGATTAGCCAAATGGTAGGAGATGGAAGTATTACGGACGAGCGTGTGATCCGGGGTACTGGTACAGGCTCCGACCACCACCTTGTGGCAAGAAGTTGAGCAGAGCCAAGAACGTATTTGATAAAACACAAACGAAGCTGGACGTCGTAAAACTGCATACCTATTCTAACAAACTCTACCAATTACTACAGGACAAGGACACCCATCCTGGTGTTTCTATGACTGTTGACGCGAAAACGTACATATGTTTGAAAAACTGCGTTAAAACCGCCATCTCTGGTGTGATAAACAAAGTTTTTTAGCCTCTAAGGAATTAAATACCGCATGCATGACAACGCTACGGACGCTTAAGGAAAAGGTAATGGAAGCAAGATGGCTTTATAATCTGTAGAAGCTGTTGTGGAAATATAGGGAGAGCAGTATTATAGAAAGTTATTGAAATAGTGTGTGCAATGTTACTTTGCTGCAACTGTGTCTTCAACTGGTGTTAGCACCTTTTGCTTAAATATACCTCCTCCAGTTGCGCCACTTTCCATTTTGTTGTGCATAAGCTTCTTTTTTACGCTTGTTTTCAAATCAGCCCAAACTTTTATCCAACCATCGATTTCAAGCGTAGGAGGTCCAATGCTGTTTAGCTTAGTTTTGATAACGCACCATTGTTGTTTTAAAGTCGACTTTTCGGTATTTTTATGAAATCCTTTAGCCAAGTCTGGATTTTGTTCCATAAATTGGACAAGAGTTGCAAATTGTTTTGGTGTTGTAACCGTTAACTTTATATAAAAACAGACATGTTAGCTGAAATACATGGTAAAAGTTTGAAGCCAAACTTATTTTTTATCATCCATTTTCCGTTTGAATCTTTTGATTATTTTGCTTTCTTCCTTTTTTTCTGACCTGTCACCAAGAAAATATATAACGACTGTTTCTGCCAAATTTTGGAGTCGAATACGACATACATAATACCATTATTTGTAATAGATTTTCAACAGGGTCGCATTTCTGTCGAAAAGTGACTTACGTGATACCATTTTAGTGAAGTGACATAGATTTTGAGTGACTACGACATACATAATTCCGGCGAATGATTGAATGTGGCCTCGAATACCCAGAGCAAATTGCATTTTTGGAACGAATATTTTTATAAATTGTTAAAATCAGGAGGGAGCACAAGAACACTTAGGAACAGCAAAGGAATGGGTATCAATGGCCTATCGTTAGATCTATTTAAGAGCAAAGACGGTAAAATGTAAATAGATATGCATCAGTTCCTGAACACGATATGGATAAACGAAAGCGTGCCTGAAAGTGTATATGCTCAAGTATGAGCACCAACTATGGGGCCATCGGTTTTTTACCCATCGTGTATACATCGTGTGTATTTCGTGAAGGACTAAAGCCTGTTTTTACAGACCTGATTAGATCTTATCTGTGTGACTTTAGGTTTGGTAAATCGAACCGGTATTCACACTTTGGCAAATAATACAAAAGGTATATGTGCGAAGCTGAAATGTCTTTGTCGGATAACATTGATCGACGCGAAATCTTTTCTGAAAATGGGCAAAAACCATACAGAGCCGTTTTACACCAATCAGGATATTGGACAAAACAGCAGTCTACTGTGCAATCTCTTCAACATACTTTTCGAATAGCCGCAGTGAGCACAACCGATGTTACGATCAAGTTTGTAGGATTAAAGGAAAGATTGAAACCCAGGAATAT
This sequence comes from Philornis downsi, assembly GCA_019455685.1. Lineage (NCBI taxonomy): Eukaryota > Metazoa > Arthropoda > Insecta > Diptera > Muscidae > Philornis > Philornis downsi. The sequence continues at coordinate 1,784,821 of JAHXMU010000030.1, read as the reverse complement.
ATTCTGTGTTATAACGCAGGGAGCAGTATTATATGGGCTATGCTGTTGAAAATATCCCCAAGTTTGTGATATTGAATACTACGAAAATTGAAAAATAGCAGAAAATTTCTGTCAGTTATTGCACGAGGGATTGCCATCTGGGGAATCATTTTATAGATGACCTCCTGCCCAACTGCATAGTTCGGGCAATGCTGTGTCACCGATGGAAGCACTAATTAATCTTAGTATAAACGTAATGCGATCTGATCGAAATTGTTAGTAAATAATTTTTATCCTTTTTACGCCACAATTGTGAGGTAGGTCATTGTTGCGGTCATTCTGCAATACGCCAGGCAGTGCTATATAGGAAATTGTTTCACGGATGACCAAGGATCTGTTTGATAGATTGCCTAGCTCCGAATGTGACGTGATTAATCCATTTTAATTCTTAAATTTAGACGCTCGGTAATTTTATAAAAAAGAAAAGCGATTTTCGTGCGGAATCGGAGTCACATTCTAAAAGTACATCCCTACTTTGTACTGCGCCACATTAGACACGCTCTTCTGGGATATATTTAGTGAACAATCTAGGATCTATCTTGTTTTCTTCTGTGGATATTTTCGATATAATAGTTTTCACGCGAATTGGACTTCAAATTTTTTCTTATTACGTAGCTCCTCAGATATATTTATATACATTTCTTCCGAAACAATCGTAGCGGATCTCAAGAGTGGAGTGTAGAAAGATATGGATTTGTATTCTAAAGTACGGAGTCCGGTACAGGCAATATTCGTCATATTAAAAAAGAGTTCCTCATTCACGGAGTGAGATGTAGGAGAAATTATCACATTCACTGAGCTTACTCGTCTTCTATTTTTTAGGCTCGTTTAACGGGACTTACAGTTAACGACAACCAGTTTGACAACCTTTTACTAGAGTTGTCGAACCCGCTTCCATATAGATGATAGTCCAGTGTTTTAATCATTGTGCTAGGATTGGTCGTCATATTGGCCTAGAAAATATTATACTCGGCTTCAAGAATATGACTGATCAAACAAATGTTACCTTTTAAAACAAAAATATAGTTTTGGGGGGAAGACTATTAAATACTGAGAAACTGTCAAAAATTTCGGACTTGGAAGCCAACACTGGGAGCACTTATCGTGATAAGTGTTCGGAAATTGTACTTAGATGGTGTAGTTCCTAACATCTTCTAGTGTACCGACTACAAAATTAGCTCAATCACTTCATTTTTATGTATGTCATTACAGTTGTGAACCACCATCTTCTTAAGAACAACGATTGCAATTTGAGAAAGGGAAGGGAAACTTAAATTGCACTAGGTTATAAGATTGCGAAACTAGAACAAGAAAATTACATTGAAAGTTGCATATTCGACCTACCTTCAGGAAAATTATGTCTCAAATCCGTTGGTCACCCATATTAAATTAAATTAAACAGATTAAATCCAAAAGTATACGATTATATCTAAGATCACTTTTGCCTGAGAAATTGATGACAATGTGATTCACATTTTCGAGTGATCCACAAAATATATCATATTTATTTCACCCGAAGAGTAGACATGGAAACAATTTTATATTGTTTTTTTTTTTAACTGGATTTGCTCTTTTCGAAGTAGCTCAAACCTGTTTAATGATACACTTGCAAGAGGTGTTTAAGTTCTCCCTCGCTTTTCAAAGGGAAAACTAAATGAAAAACTCCTGTAAAAAGTGGTCTCATATCGCCTGAGTTTCAATTATCTTCCTGTGATCGTATCATCCACTTTTCTGTATTCCAACTGTATGAATAATTTTTCGCGCCACTTTTATTACTTTTACTTTTGCATTCTCTCTCGACCATCGTTTTCAATTTCGGGGTGGTCTTATAAAAAACAGCAACAGAAAAGAAAACTAAACAAACAATATGTTGTCGTAAAGTGTTTTGTGACTTGTAAAAATTACAATATCCAGCAACTGGACCAAATGGGGCGAAAGATAATATCACTTGTGCTTGCTATTATCGCCGACAGCTGATCGTGTAAAGATATTATATGTATGCCGGAGAACGACACAGTTCCTGGAAGAACGCCGCATGTTTTACAGCAACAATGTGCGATTAATTAAAAACAAAATCTGCATCGTGGACACACACATGGCACCAGCTACCTACCGTCCGCGCCACCAACAACAATGCTCATTTGTCAAATGTATACAATGAGGGTATTCTTTGGACGCGGTAAAAATACCTTGACCATCGGACCGCGATATTTCACTTGGGGCCATATTATTGAATACGTTGTTGTAGTTGTCGGTGCTGTGACTGAGCTTGCTATTCCTCCTTCATTATATTTCGTCGTGGTGGTCAAATGTCACATTAGCATTTTCTCCTTAACGTTTATTGGGCTAATTGTGTTTATGTGTTCAATTTAAGCAAGGACAAATGACGCAAGGAGAAGGAATCTGCGTCTGCATATTATCATCTTCAAGGCCTAAAAGGGTGAGGTGCTTTTGTTCAATATCACGACTGGCGACATCAACAAATTGCTTACAATTACAACATTTCTGACATATCATTTTAGGCTTCCAACACGCTTATGCCTACAGTTTATGTTGTATGTTAAAGATGCGATGAGATTGATAGATAAGAAAACGTCATATTTATTGGCTACGAAAGACCTAATGGCTAAACATTCCACTTGGTTTGCCATACAAAAGAGAACACACACAACAAACTCTTTCAAGGATTTGATTATCTGTAAAAGACTTAACTCTATGTGGATAAACGTTTTACAACTTAGTCTATAAAATGTACAAAAGTATTTTTGTAAGTATCTTAAGCATAGAATTTTCATTGCATAAAATTCACTCGTTATTTTTTTCAACTATAATTTATAGGGATAAGCACTAACTTTTGGGTGATGCTTATGTTTAGCTTTGAGCAAAATCTGAGTATGGCCTCGACTAGATAAGGATTTTTTTGAATCGCCGCCATAGTAATCGATGCGTAGACGCCGATTGTTGCAGCTATTCCATGTGGAGGAGTTCTGGCGGTGATCAACGTAATTGCTAGCCATAGAGGGGTCGTTATAGTAATTATTTTGGTAGTGTTGTTCCCGATATTGCAATTCCCTTTCGCCATATGTATTGCAGTGGTAGTCATTACGTTCGTTAAACATTCTTTTAGAACCCGTGGGCCCATTTCCACTATATCTGTTATTGTCAATATATGGACGACTGGTGAATTGGGTACAGGAAAGATTATCACTGCGGAATTTATGTTTAATTCTATCCGGAATGTTTGTTGTACTTGAATAAACACGATTAGGCGTGCGGAAATCATCGTTTCTACGGCGACTTTTACTTCTATCCCGTACATGTTGTTTTCTCCTCCAATTACTTGTAACATTTTCTGGCCTATCAGCAAGTCTATTGCGCTCTCCAGCATTATCAGACTTTACGTCAACATGGCTACTGGCAGGACATTCCGTTATAGCTGTGCTTTCGTTCTTTGGCTTTGGCTTATCAATTTCTCCCGCTGCCGCCAATTGCTGTAAGGAATCTAAGTAGTTTTCCCTTTCGATTTGATGACCTCGAGCATCAGCAAATTCTAAAAAGATATAATTCAAAAGACATATAGAAGTTATAGAACGCTAATTTAGCATTTTACTTATGAATATAACATTCTACTCACTGTTTATAGCATCTAGGGGATCTATATCCATTTCGGACACCATATAATTGCAGATGAGATATCCCGTACGATTAACTCCATGTGTGCAATGGACACCGATTAATTTATCTGGAATTTAAAAGAAAAGAAATTTAATTAATACGCTTAAACATAGTTTCAAGAAAATCTTATGAAATAAAGGTTTCCTCTACTGAAAATTGAATTTTATTTCAAAGCGAAGCATCTTTTCAATAGTGAACTTAAGTGTATAAAGCAAAAGAAAATTGGAGGTGAAATGGATTCTATTGGCGACCAGTCAGTCCGGAGAGGTCTCAAATAAAACTCACCATAGCGGGGACTTAGGTAAAAGTAAAAAATTCCAAAATTTCCACAAACTCACTTCTTAGATAGATCTGCGGTCTGTGTTGTAACGCAGGGCGAATGCATAGAACAAATTTATCGCTCGTTGTTGTTGATATTGAATGATATTTTTTATCGGAATTTATGTGGGCTTGTAATCCCATTTTCTATATGAATGCCAAAATTTATGCCCAAGATAGAGGCTGTAGGAATATACCAAAGTACTGTTCATACCAGCTTTTCTCTTTTTTATGTCGATCTACAGTTTGGCTAAAGTAACGAAGATGTTATTTTCGGCTTTTCAAAAATTGCTTAATTTTAACTACAGGGTGGGCCATAAGGGTGTTGGCGGTTTAAATATTCAATTTCTCGGTAACGCGCAGCGCTGGGTGGCGGGGGGATATGTTGTTCGCTGCGCCGCTTCCTGGAAATTTAGTCGCCATGGAGCCGTACACGGGAGTGCAGCGTGCATTTTGTGTCCGATCAGCCGACATTGTGGAGGGTGTTCGTGTTTCAGTTCACGACGGTTACAGCGAACAATTATTGCAACATGCTAGCAGACTTTTTGGTGCCAGCTTTGCAAGAACTTCAAGGCAATACCTCGAGGATGTGGTTTCAACAGGATGGGGCCACATGTCATACGGCTAGGGTATCCATAGAGCTGCTGAAAAATGTTTTTCCTGGAAAACTCATTTCGGAAAGGGGGGATATTGAATGGCCCCCACGTAGCCCCGATCTCTCTCCATGCGATTGTTTTCTATGGGGCTACCTCAAATCGGTAGTCTACGAGAATAATCCGACCAATTTAGAGCAGTTGAAGAGGAACATTATTCAGGAAAGTAACAAAATATCGAGAACAACTTTTTAACGAGTTTTCCAAAATTTGCGACTTCGTTTCTAAGAGTGTCAAGCAGCCGAGGGAAGCCATTTGGACAACATTATTTTTAAGTCTTAAAAATTCCCATCCTTCTACTTTTTAAAAATACAAATATATTTTTTTTATGTTTCGTAGTTTTTTTTAAATTGAATATTTAAACCGCCAACACCCTTATGGACCACCCTGTACTATGCCACCTAGAAATCGAATCCAATATCTTCGGTTAGTTAACTTATCTACTTTGAAGCTCACCAAATAATCGGTCATGATTTCCTCTCAAATATCATAATCGTGTCAATACCGTAATGACATATTCCACATTCGAATCGTGTTTCCAATGTCATCATGAACTGGGAATTTTTATCCAGCCCAGCCCAGGGGGAAGTAGAAAAGATCGACATTCAAAAAATATTTCAATTTATTCAGTCATAGGCTACTGCCAATACAAAATACAACGCACGGCTGCTAATATAAAAAACTGGGGCTAATAATAGATTTTGCTTTTACTATATCTTATACATATGTATCATATAATACGGCAAATATGTAACTGACAAAAGGAAGTACAGGATGTCCGCCGGGAAGGTATACTACTCTGTTTTGCCGCCATTTTGGTAAACATTAGTCTTGGCAGTTCATATTTGGCAGTCGTGAAGTAGAGACGTGGCGAATTTATTATGGGAAAATATTCGATAAACCTACGTGTTTTAGTCGTTAAAACATTTTATCAAAATCAATCATCGATTACTGTGACGATGAGAAAGTTACGTGAAATTTTTGGGAGAAACAACTTGCCATCCAGACGCACTATTTACCGTGCAGTGAATGATTTCGAAGAAAGAAGGTCTATAGCTGACAGGGCCAAGCATGGACCACAACGTACTGCAAGATCGGCTGAAAACATTACTGCTACTCAAGACATTGGTCAAAACAATCCATAAACCTCATTTCGACGCCGTGCTCAGGAGCTTGGGCTTCAAAGAATAGCTTTGGCCACAATTTTGCACAAGGATTTGCATTTGTTTCCATTTAAGATTCAGTTGACACAAGAGCTTCTTCCAAGCCGCCGTACATACGCCAATAGGATGTTACAGCTCGCCCATAATAACCCCGATTTTCATGAAAAAATCATAATGAGTGAAGAGGCACATTTTCATTTGAATGGACATGTGAATACACAGAATAGTCGGTTCTGGGCAATGGAAAACCCTCAAGTTATTCATCAGTCACCTTTGCATCCATTAAAAGTGGCAGTCTGGTGTGCAATTTGGTCAGGAGGAATCATTGGACGTTACTTCTTTGAAACTGAAAACGGCGTAACTAAAAGTTTTTAATGCCACAACTGTATGCTTTGGGCTTCATTAACATGTGGTATCAACAAGACGGTGCCACATCGCATACAGCCAAGATCACAATGGAATTACTGCGAGACCTCTTTCCACAATAAGTTATTTGAAGAAATGGTGATGTTGATTGGCCTCCACGGTCGCCTGATTTGACTGCTTCGGACTTTTTTTTGTGGGGATATCTGAAAAGCAAGGTTTATGCAATCAAACCAAATCAATGAAATATCGCGTGAAATGTGTGAGAATGTAATGAAAAATGTGCTCAAAAGGGCTCGCATTTGTGAGGCTAACAAAGGTGGGCATTTTTCTGATATTGTATTCCATACATAATTGCCGACATTAAATAAAATATTTATCAATATAAGACCCATTCCCTTTCATTTAATCAAAAATTATAAACAAACAAAGTAGTATATCTTTCCGTATTTAGAATACCAACTAAATTAAATGTGTTTCATGGCTTTTTAAATCGATAGAGCTATGTTCGTTTGTTTATTGTCTGTTTGACAGGCTGGCCGGTATGCACAATAACTGCGCAACAACACATTAACTTTATGAAATTTCTTAAAACAAATCTAATATTTTGCCAGATTATAGCCGGGAATCTTTTGGTACATACAAAATTCACCCATTTGTCAAAATGCAGTCTTCCCTCTGCGACTGCTTAAATGTTTATCCGTTCTTTTACGAGTACTTTATAACGCTGGGTACAAAAACGAGCTTTCCACCACCCACGTTACCCAATTTAATCCATATATTTGTAATATGTATGTATGTATCCTAAGTATTCTTCATTCTGGGCGCACCAATTGCCTAGCACTTAGCGAAACGAATGGAAAAGGACTGCATTGCAAGGATCCTTAAATATCTTTCATACAAATTGACCGATTTAGCGAAAATAACTAAGCCAAGCGGAAGGCGTAGTTAAGTTGTAATTAAATTATAATTTTTCTCCTCTGAGACAACACAATGTTCCAAAATTCCCGCATAACATTCGAAGTAAACAAAGCACAGTTTTTTTTATTTGAATTGCTTTATTGAATCATTAAGTATATAAGATAGGGTTATTTGTGGAATATCATATTGGGTAAATGTCCTCCACTGCTTTGCTGCACATACGCAGTCATTGTCAAAATTTTCCATGACCATTTTGCATAAATGTGGCAGTGGTTGTTGGCTTGTTGGCATAGACTTGTAGTTAAAGGCAAGTAACACATAGGAAGAACTCCAGTGGTGATAAATCACATGATCTAGCGAGCCAATTTTTCTCAACTACATGAGAGATTATACGGCCAGCAGACGTCTCGCGCGTAATTGAATTGTTTCACGAGTTGTATGCCATCTGGACCATCTCATTGAAATTACAAGTCATCTACATCAATATCATCCAATTTAGACGAGAATAATTCAGTTATCATATCGCGATATCGAGCGCCAGCAACAGCCACTGTTTAACCACCCTCATTTTTTCAAGACATATGGTCCAATGATGTCTCCAGCTCAAAATCTGTACCCCAATTGCGGCAATTTTGACGATTAACGAAACCATTACGATGAAAGTGAACGTTATCACTAAGGATGATTTTGCTGATTTTGTGGCTGCCAAAATATCATTATTTTTTAATTAAGGTTCAACAGTAAAAATATGTCGTTCCCTCGTGTGGTGCTCCATTTTTTAATAACCTTAATGTGTCAGCTATCAAACCGTTTTCTCTTTTTTGGTTTCCGAGACTTTACTTGCGCAATTTGTTCTGATCATAGCAAAAATCTATTTCCTTTTAAGCATGTCCGTCCGTCTGATTAAAGGAGACTGAAATTTTCCATATACATATATAATAATCAGAAGCAGTTCTCAAGTTCCAAATACGATAAAATCGTTTTTTGCTCCTGTGTATTCAATTAATGTCATTCAATTCCTTATTTTCAACTAAAGTGACCAACGCACTCACCTATCATTATTCGAGCATTGGTCACCTTAATGTGTCTAATGAACACTTGGAAGTAGTCGATTAATCGACAAGTCTAATAAATACTTCTCAATCTGTAATGTTCGGAATCATCGTATAAGATCACAGAATGAGGGAAGTTCTCCCATATCTCACACATTAGATGCAAGGGAATTTGTTTTTGTTTTATATTCAATTTAAAAAAAAAGTTGTAAAATTAATTAACGACATCAACAACAAATGTTAAAACTACAATGGTAAACGGTACCAGTTTAAAAGAATGTTATTACATTTTGTAGAGATTTGAGAATAGAACATTTATATATCACTAAAACAGAAATGCTAAATTTAGGTGATGGTACTGCACAAATAAGAAACACGCATACATATATTGTTCATTCAACATCCATCCTATGTATTATTTAGTACTTTCTTTTTATTTAAAAAATTGTAAACTTAATAATTATACTTTTTTTAACTTTTCTATATTACCATATAGTCGTATTAACACTTTTCTGCAAATAGTGAAATTTGTCAATTAACATAGTATGCCTACGAAATAAACGAAATTATTCATTCAGATTTTAATTTTAGATTCTGAATCTATCAATATCAAACCGTTCCTTATTCCTCTATTTGAATACATATCTCATACAAGCGACACAGGACAATTGTTGCCTAATCAATTAAGGATCGACAAGAAATCTACACATTTTGAAAAACTGCACTGCACAAGTGGCATGGTAACTCCCCACCGTTGCTTTTCTGCAAATTGCCCTGGTCCTCCTTTCAGTGTTTGTTTGATCTAAATGAAGAATGCCACAAAAACGTTTAATCTCACTCAACAGCCGACCGAGATAAACAGAAAAAAACAGTAAAACGAAACGATACCGAACATCCAAATGGAGAGAAGAAGTATGTATGTCAACACCCACACTCTGGGCCAAATCTGTAGGACTTAAACTGACTATTGAGGCGGGGGCAACCACAATGCGCCGCAGCCGATGCCGCTGCCGCCAACAAACCAAGCAGTAACCATTGTAATCATGGCAAGTAAATCAAAAAGAACGCCAAGTCATTCGCAGTAGTTTGAGTAGAGCTTCTCTATCCTGACAACCTGACCCCCAGACGACGACGACGTTAAACGAAATTCCCCAGAAGACGGCTGATGGCTAAGGCTAAGAGGAACACCACGTTTGCATTCACACTGTTTTCGTTTTGTTTTTGGTTCTCTTGCCGTTGTTTTTACATTGTTTTGCTAGCAAAAGTAAAACAAAGAAAAAAACAAAAAAACATCGGTCATAAATTGCACAAAACATGTCAGCAGCATAATTTGGTAAAGAAAGCAACCAACTCCGGATCACAATGTGCGGCAGTTAAATACAAAACCGAGTGCGCCTTCTACCGACTTCCCAAAATACTTGCACTTGCACCAGTCGAACGACACAAACGATACTACGCAGAGCAGATTCACCATGATATGATGAGCAGCAAATGGCAATGGCGCTGATAGTAGCAGTAAACCATATGCCCCAAGCATTGTTGTCGCTTTACTGTGCCGTCTTCTACTGCAGACCAACTTCATCTTCATCTCTGTTTGAGTTTATTACTGTTACACAGCGAACAGTTCTTGTGTAGACTAATCTATGTGTTGGCAATGAAAGAGTAAATCGTAACATTCATACCACAAGCAATCTGTAGATGACAAGACCACCGACGACATGTCTGATTTGTTACTATTAGTTTAGCTTGTAAAAAATAAATCCAATGTTTTGTTTGTAGAAGTTTAGTGTTCATTTCATATTGCATTTAACCTTCGCTGGGCAAACGTAGCGCAAGAGTTCCAATGACGCAATATATTTTTTTCTTCGAATGGAAATGATCTCGATATAGTAAATTCAATAAGATCTTCACAAATCGGATACCTTTTATTGAGTGTAGTAGTGGAAACTCTCTTTACCCAAAGTCCAACTTATGATAGA
>JAHXMU010000030.1:1755863-1769658 GCA_019455685.1 Philornis downsi | reverse complement strand
CATACATTCTGAAGAAACTGAAGCACAAAGTTGCGTTTCGCTCTTCAAATCCTAATATCTGCGAATCAATATTTATTGAGATTTGCTTTGGATTTAATAAGATTTGGTTTGGAGTTGTGTATTTGCCACATGGGAATGTAGATGTTTTTGAAGATATTCATTATGAAGATATTAATACTTCAATATTATTGTTGTATAAGTATATGTATATACGATCAATTTGCTCTTGGCTAGGCTTGTCAGCTATACATAATTTCTATTCCACTCATATTGATATTGCTCACAATATTACGAGGTGTGTTCAAAAAACAAGGTACACGTACATTCGACTTTCGATTATTTTATTTTTTTTTATATTGGTACACACGTCTCGAAGATATGTTGACGGTTTTATCCATATAGCATGTTTAGTTTGTTTGTGAGAGGCATAAATAAGACAAGTGTTTTGCTTGTGCGGCGATTCAGTTTCTATCTCCTCAATCGCCGCAAAACGCCGTCCTTTCATAGATCTCTTCAATCTTGGAAACAGGAAAAAATCTGGTGAATACGGTGGTTGAGGCAGGATAACGGTGTTGTTTTTGGCCAAATAATCTCTCACAAGCAAAGATGAGTAAACAGGTGCATTGTCATGATGCAAAAGCCATGCATTTTTCCCCCACAATTCTGGGTGTTTTTTTTTCGTAATGCTTTTATGCGAACGGCGCATAACTTCAAGGTAATACTCCATATTTACCACACGATTTTGTGGTAAGAACTCCTGAGGCACTACGCCGCGGTAATCGAAGAAAACAGTGAGCAAAACCTTGACATTTGATCGAACTTGGCGTGCTTTTTTTGGTCTTGGCTCTTCCGACCAAACTCCACTTTTACACAAAGTTTGATGCAACTTCTTTGATCCATTTTTTTCGATAGCAGAAAATCGCCGAACACGCGAAACGCTTGCCTTATTAATACTTAATACAACATAAAAAAAAATAATAATCGAAAGTCGAATGTACGTAGCCCGCGAAATTTGAAAATTCACCTTATTTTTAACACACTCGTACATCCCTACTTGATTATGTCTTGCTAAGTAATTCCACATTGTTGAATTTTTCTGACCAAATTTAGTGTCCAGCAATATCCCATCATTCCTTAATATTTATAACTCTTAATTATACGCTTTTTTATCGCGAAGAATTTGTGGAACTCTGTAATTACCACAGTGTAGATTGGAATGGGGTTTTTACATAGTTATAAAGATTTAACTTTGACAATTTTTATGCAGCATCGAATATAAAATTACAGCTAAGCATAACTGTCTTTTATTAAACCTTTTTCCTTCGTGCCACTCGTTCGCCACAGAGTTCAAGACAGGAGGGAAAGATAGTTGCAGACGAGAGACATTATATTTACTAGAACATTTACAGATTTGCATTTTTTGTAGGTATAGAAATGAAGCCAAGTCCATTCCTTGGAAGGAGAAAAGAAAACATGGTGTGCAAGTCTTTGAGAATATGAGTGCTTCTCAAATTTGTACTCATCTTAGGGCGGAAGGCTGCATGACGGTCAATTATGAAATTCCAGATGTTGATGTTAATAGTATTAATGAACACTTTGTAATCAACAACAGCTACACCTCAGGTAGTGTTTTTCCGGGAATGACTCAAAATCTTAGATATACATTCCCATTTGACGTCATTATGGAAGATGACATTTTGAAAGTGCTTTCTAAAATTAATTCTACAGCAGTTGGAGTGAACAATATACCAATAAAATTGTTAAAACTCGTATTTCCTTATATGTATATCTGGTCATATGTTGCACTTTGTTAACACCATATTTACAACTTCAGTTTTTCCATCTGCTTGGAAAATTTCGCGTGTAGTTCCAATCCCTTACAATTTGGATAACCTAAGACCAATTAGTATACTTCCAGCTCTTTCTAAAATTGTTGAACATTTGATGCGAGAACAAATTTCAGATTATATTAATCATCAGAGCATTATTGTTGACTGGAAATATGGACTTAGAAGAGGCTTTAATACCACTACTCATTCGCTGTATTTAACAGATACTATTAGGGAAACGATGAATAATCGCGATTAAGTAGTTCTTGTAGGTCTCGACTTATCTAAGGCTTTTGACAGAGTGGACCATACTAAGATTGTTTACAAATTAATGTCTAGTTTTATGTTTTCTAGCACAGCCTGCACATTGGTTCGTTCGTATTTATCGGGTCGACCACAATTCGTTTTCATGAATGGTAATTTTTCTGATATGCTAAATGTGCACTTTGGTGTTCCTCAAGGATCGGTTCTGGGTTCACTACTATTTATATTGTATATTAACGATTATCCATTTTTATATCCTGATGCCATCCATCTTTTTTTCAGGAGTAGTTCAGTAAATAATTTACTATGTTTTATCAATAACACATTGGGTGCTATAAATAATTGGTTAAATGAAAATAACCTTTGTGTTAATTGTAGGAAAACTGAAGCCATGCTTTTTGTCTCCTCGCTTCAATCTTGCCAGAATTTTGCCATCAACGTTAATGGAAACAGCATTGAGTTTTTAGATGAAATGAAATGCTTCGGCATAACACTTGATATATATATGTGTTCCCTTTAAGAATTATGTTGAATTTCGAATCATTAAATCATTTTATAAATTATTAATATCTGGTTCACCACCTTTACTGCGAAGTAGATTCAGGTTCACTAGATCAACTAGAAATCCACAACTTGTAATTCCTCTTATATCAAGCTCTTCTATATTCTTAAAAATCATTTACGGTGCGCGTTTGCAAAGCTTGGAATCGGCTCCCTCTGCATCTACGGAATTTTGCTTATTCAAATCAAGTTTTCCAACACAGATATATTAGATTTGCATTAAGTGAACTTCAGTAGCATTATGAGATCACTATCGACACTTGGTTTTTCTTTTTTATTTGCTTTATAACTGTATTTGTTTGGGGAACCAAATATATCGTTTTTAACTTTATTTCATTACTAATTTTTATTTTTTTTGTTTTTTTTTGTTTTGATATTTAATATTATATTAGAGAATCTTATATTTTATTTGTGATGGTATATTATTGGTCTTTTTGGCTTTCCTGCATTACAATGTTTAAATAAATGAAATGAAATAAAATTATGAAAAAAAGTCCGCGTTTGGCGAAAAAGTGTCGTTTCTAGATTTAGCCAGATTTAGCTTCCTCGGACTATTTTCTATTTCCCAATTTTGGTTCGGTGGTAAAAGATTTGCCAACACTGAAGAGATGGAGTCTGCGCTTGGTGGTTATTTTAAGGAAATTGACAGTTCTTCTATACACAGGGTATAGAATATCACTGGAAAAAGTGTATCGAGCTAAAAGGAAGTTATGTTGAAAAATAAAGAAAATGTTTCCCAACTTTTCTGTATCTTCTTTGTTATGTCGGCCAATTTTGGTACCGCATTTAGTTTAAAGCTACATTTTTTTAAACATCAGCGGTTTCATGAATACAAAAGGAAACTACAGATGGAAATAAGAAGTTTGAAATACCTTTTTTGATTATTTTGCGCACTATCTTAACCCTGGTATTCATCTCAAATAAAATTATTTTTGATCATTATAGGCATTCTCTACACGGAAAAAGGTAGCAAGTAAACAAAACAGAAAATAGATGATGTTTATTAAAATTTTTTTACTTTCAGTTCAACTATTGTAAAATTAATTCCGTAAAGGAAAACGTCTCTAATGTTTAATTCAAACATCCCTCTGTTAGCCCAAAATGGTAACACCCCTTCTTCTTATGCTTTATGTTTGAGCTCAACACTGTAAAACATAAAAGCGACGCAAAATTTGTGCAATTACAATTCTACTTGCAGAATTAGCGTGCATTTTGTATTGGAAAGAGAATTCCATTGGAGGCCAACACCAGCCATTAATAAGATAAAAGAAAATATATTATGGAGCGGTCTTATTTTTACTTTTAACAGACATTTAAATCATAATCAAAATAATATGAACTATTCAATGGCCAGGAAAATACAATATTTTGCACTCTCTAAATGCGACATTTTCAGAAAAGAACGTAAAACGCCCTCATAGAGTCACATTTCTTCCAGAAACGAATTTATATTTGCACATTTGGAAGAAAATGCAGAAAAAAATCATATATTTTTTAGCCAAAAAAAAACATCGTTATTGTTGTCATCGAAGCAACTGTTGGAATTTTGAGGTACTATTCTTCTATTGTTTCTGTCATTCCTCTTTGGATCTGGCAGCTCTGTTCCCCAGTTGCATATATCTTGGTTTGTGTCAAGCATAAACCGTAGTATGGTGACATTTGATACATGGTGAAATTCGGGTATAACCCCTGCAGGTAATGATGTCTGCCGCAGAACAAATTTGACATTGCAAATTAGTGGGGCAAGTTCAATTGCGTTATATGTAATTATAATTAGAAACTGTATCTACTTTGGGATTAAAGTTAAGTGCAATTTTTCTAACAGCGACATTTGTAAAATTTTGTAGGCACAAAAATTTACACAGGCGAAAAAATGTGTATATCCTTCCGAAGCTTATATATTCTTAGTGTTGTGGGCACTGTTCCCTGTACATCGCAAAATACATACGCAATCCTTTAATTTTAAACACCTTTTAACAGCCCACACTTTCTATTATGCTCATATTGTCAGCAATATATACATATGTATATAAGCGTTTCACATATCCTAGAAAAAGTCTGTCATCAAAACAATCAACTACCGAAAACTCTTTTGAACTACTCAAAATCCTACAATATGCAAATAATTGACATTTAAGTTTTAATTGTTTTCGTAAAATGGTCTAGCTGCCATGCGGGTTTTTTCCAAATTACACTTTCAACATTCATTTCTAAAATATAGGAAAATAAGTAAATTTCCACTAAATAATAGTTATCGCATTTTTCAATTAGCGGTTTTCATATCTATCAGTTTCCACTGCATATTTCTCTTAAATTAACCAACAAATAGTGGAAAGTTCTGCGATATTTTGCAGTCTCGTTGTAGAGCTAAATTTAGGTCCCGGACTAATTGTTGTCATTTGTAAAACCTTAGATACCTCGCGTATCAAAAAAAAAAAATTTTTTTCTCATTTCTCCTCTCTTCTGAATCTTTTTTTCTGAATCTCAGGTGAAAATTCGGATCTTCTCAAAATTTCCAATAGACATTCTGGTTTCAGATAGGTAGAAAATACCTACACATGTAGCAATAGTAAATAATGAAGTAACCTTTCTAAAAAGCACATCTAATAATTTTTGATTCCTGACCAACTTCACGGTATTTTCAGCAAGAATTAGCATGAACGATTTTTGTTTTATAGAGCACATGCTATTTTGTATACGATTGGTCGGAGCTGATTCGGCGGAATTATCAAAAGGAGAAAAAGTTTTTATTAGGATCGTTTCCACGGATTGCATATAAATGTTCATTGCTTATCACTCCTTTTTTTCGCATCAAAAATAAATAGGTAAACAAGGCCAGATTTATTTATTTTCATACAAGAGGTAAAAAACAAAAATTCGTTGATCTGGCAACGCCGAAATGAGAAGCTGAACAATTTGCGCTCCTCTGAAATTTAATTAAAAAAATAAAAAATGGTAGTTATTTGCGATTAATCTCGATAAATTCTGTGGATAATTGTTCAAAATACTTGGTGTCACATACGCAAATAAAAATCAACGCGTTATGTGTGCAAAATTTGCCAAGAATGATTACTTCTGTCTGCTGTTGTGAGTCTGTGCATTGTTGGAACTGTGTACAAGCTTGGCGCCAAATATCAAAACATCTATTTGTCCAGTTTGCAAGAAAAATGTTCGGAAGACGGAGTATAACATTGGGAGTAAAAGGTGCAACAATTATTTCCATCCAAAATGCATCAACATTAGTGACAGTGAAGTGAGAACTAACAAGTTGCTTGTTTACATCTGCGTTGATTGTGGTGCACA
This sequence comes from Philornis downsi, assembly GCA_019455685.1. Taxonomy (NCBI): domain Eukaryota; kingdom Metazoa; phylum Arthropoda; class Insecta; order Diptera; family Muscidae; genus Philornis; species Philornis downsi. The sequence continues at coordinate 1,763,701 of JAHXMU010000030.1, read as the reverse complement.
AAAGAAAAGCGGGCAAGGTTTGGAACTATTGGTTGAGGTGCTGGCGAAGAAAATTAAAATTCAAATTGAAGAACTATTGAAGATATTTGCGACAGAATTCCAAACAATAATAGATGGAGCTGTGGAAACGCTATGGGTGGAGTTTTTAGACAGTTTAAAGAAAGTGACAAAAGACGTAATTGTCTGCAAGAAGCAACTTATTGAAGCTGAGCAGAAAAACAAGTTGCTTCAAGAGGATGTGGCAGATATCAAAAATGAATTAAAGGTTCTGAGGACACAAAACAGCATACTGCAAAGACGTTTAAGTAGGCCAGATATACGCATAAATGATTTGCAGCGGGGAATTCATGATTTAGGGGAACCCAGAGATTTGTAATGTTCCCCTAAATTTTGCCGAAATTCACCACTGTTTTGGTTAAGTCTAATTCTGTCCATACAAGGGACTCCATTATGGCGAGCTATTTTCATTCGAATCCTGTTCGGCTAAAGGATGTTATAGGCGGTAATGTTCAGTCCCGGATATACTTGAATGATAACCTTACATCTGCTGCTTCGAAATTAGTTCATGTTTGCAAAAGGCTACGAGGGTGCGGCAAAATAAGGAAGTATGTTTTAATTAATGGCGACACGAATTACGTTGGTCAATGGGTTGACGAAAGTATTGGATGCTAGCCAATGCGTGAGATTGCCTACTGACGAGTGTCAAGATCCATCTGCTGTTAGAGTAGTAATTCCTGAGTGTTAGAATAACTTTTGTGTTGTAACATTTTTGTATATTTATTTTAATTAATTTTTTTGGTATTTATGTCAGGTTATTCAGATTTTTTGCTATGAATAATTGTGTATTAGGAAGTATTATTCATGACATTTCGTATCTACGCCCAAAACTTAGTGCAGTTCTAAGCAATTTAAATATAGGTCACTTCAATTGCCAGTTGCCTTTGCGGAAGATCCACTATACTTTTGGAAATTAAAAATATCTGTGAAGAATGCTCGCCAGATGTCATTAGTGTTAGTGAGACTTGGTTAAAATCGTCTGCACCATCTACCAAAATATCTATCTCTGGATATTCTTGTTGCCGGAATAATCGTCCCAGCCGAAGAGATATTGGAGTTGCACTATATGTTTCAAACTATAATATAAAGTAGTTTTAAGGAGTAACAACTATGGTGTACTTGAATGCTTGTTTGTGGAATTGCTGGTATTGTGGTTGCTTGGTAGAATAAAAGTATTAGTTGGAGTTGTTTATCTACCGCATGGTGATTTTAAACTATTTGAGAACTATATTTCCGACTTGCTGGTTCAGTACTTAGACGTTATTATAATGGCTGATTTTAATTGTAATTTGTTTGATATTGTGAAGTCGCATGGTGTTAGAGAAGCAGGCAAGAGGATGAATATGGTGGTTAGACATAATTGTTTGCCTACACATTTTAATGTATCTTATAAATCTACTTCGCTTATCGACTTTTTCCTTATTTCGTCACCAGATCTTATAGCTGATTCTGGTTAATTCATTTGCCAAAGCATTTCTAACCATGCTTGTATTTTTCTATTTCCATTAATATAGCTGTTAGAAACAAGGAATATTTTTTTATGAATTTACTGACTACAAAACTATGAATTCGGATACAATTATACACTACAAACAATATCGACAGGAAGCTTAATGTTTTTATTTCTTGCCTTTCATTGATATATACTATTTTCCAACTTAAAAAGAAAATTGTTTCTACTTTTAAGGATAACTGAATTAACTACCAAATTTAACGTATTTTGCGTCAATTGGCGATGTGCCTTATAAAGCATATTTTGGAAGATAAAACAGAAGTTAATTGGAAAATATTTTGCAGGGCAAGGAATAAAGCTAAATCTGGAATCAGAAAGGGAAAGATTGATGCACATTCCAGTGCACTTAGGTGTAAATCAACGAAAGATTTGTGGAATTTATTAACAACTAATGGGTTTTCTTCAGACAAATCTTTTCCGAATGACGTGAATGTTAATGAACTCAATGAGACGTTTGTAAGCTATCAATTGGATTCATATGGTGATAATGTTATGAATTTCCCGCAGCGGGAGAGTGGTTTTTCGTTTCAATCTGTTGAGCTATGGGACTTGGAGAAAGCGTTTCTAATGATTAAGTCTAATGCAGCCGGCTGTGACGGATTTTCTTTGAAATTTTTCAAAATAGTATTTCCTTACATTTCAACCCATTTCCTATATATTGTAAACAATATATCAGCATGGAAATTAGCAAAAATTGTCCCTGTGGTAAAAAATTACCCAACACAGTCTGTGGCCAGTTATAGGCCAATTTCAATTTTACCAATTTTGTCAAAGATAGTGGAGCATATTTTGAAGATCCAATTAACCAAATATCTTGAGGTTAGGTCTTTTTTTGCACGATTGTCAATGCGGATTCAAAAAAAATAGAAGCACTACTTCTTTGCTACTAGGTCTGACTGATTGTATTCGGCAAAATTTCAATGGGAGCAAATTATGTATATTGGTGTCATTGGATCTGGAAAAATTGCTTGATCGAATGGATCATATATTTTTGATTATTAAGTTATATAATTTTTACGGTTTTGCAAACAATGCTTGTAGTTTAATTTACTCCTACCTTTCGGGAAGGAAGCTACAAGTTTGTGCCAATGGTAGATATAGTAATGTGCTCAACGTAGATTGGGGTGTGGCAAGGTTCAGTCTTGGGCCTGATTCTCTTCACTCTTTACAACATCAGCGATCTCTTTCCACAATTTGACAGTCTGTGTAAACCATATGTCTTTGCTGATGATATTCAGTTGCAATTTAAAGGGGATTACCAGTTTCTAGACGTTCTTCAGGAGAAAATTAATTATGTGCTTGATAGGTTACATGATTGGATGTTGGAGAACAGACTTTGTGTCAATTCTTCCAAGTCCAAAGCTCTGCTTTATTCGAATCGAACTGAAGGGGATTTACGAGTTGTTTATATGATTCTAATTTACAGGTTGTGCAAGACATGAAATGTTTGAAACACATTAATCACGTTGTTTTAAGTATTAACTATGCATTTAAGCAGTTATACACAACTAATTTGCCGCTACCGCTATATGTGAAAAAGCAACTGGTTCATGCCCTAGTTATGCCAAGTATTATGTACTGCTTAGATATATACTCTGCTACTAGTCAAAAATATATGAAACTCCTTCAATTATCCATGAACCGGGCTGTTTGCTATATCTTTTCCCTCAAGAAACGTGTACATAAAACAGCTTTTGTGATTAAGTTGCTGGGATGTTAATTTCCTGCATTTATCGATGTATGATTGTTGTTATGTTTTTTACAAAATATATTCTAACCAATGTCCGCGTTTCCTATATGAAACTTTTAAATGTTGTCATTCCGATCGTAGAAGGCAATTGTTTGTCCCCAAACTTTGCCATCTTACATCACGATCTTTTAATGTAAGAGTAGTTCGTAGGTATAATGCATTGCCTAATGAGCTTAGAAATTTAAATGTATCATACGCAATATTTTGTAATAGACTTATCTCTCATACGCAGTTGACACAGATGCATATTCGTTTACATCTTAATGCTTGGATTTACGAGTGATATTTGTTAATTATTGGTTGATATTAAATATGTGATTTTATGTGATCAATTTTTACTTTATATACATTTTTAGATTTACTTTGGAATAGTATTTAGTTCAATTTATGCATACTGTGATTTACTTAACAGTTTGCAACAGTAAAATTGTTAACTTGATAAAAAAAATTATGCAATTTGGACTGAATTATATACATATATCATACAATATTTAATTTTTTCTCATCATTTTTATTACCTTCCATTTCGCCTATTTTTAGTGCACATTAATTTGAGCGTTATAAGTAAATAGTTACTAGCTAATTTGATGTTATATTCTAAGTTATATTTTGTTTTTGTTTTTCAATTCCAGTAGTATTTTTTTATGCATTTTGTAATTTGCTTAATATTGGCCAAAAGGCTTTAAATTACTAGACTGTTCAATAAGTGAAATGAAATGAAAAAAATGAAATTTCCGCAAACCCTAAGGGGGAACAATTTGGGATACTTAGAAAAGTTGCTAAAATATCCCGCTATCATTATCACTCTTCCCCTCGCACAAGAAAGAAATGAATATCCAAGACTAGATGTTTTTGTAGCCACATATGGCCACTTTGTTACAAAAATTCAAACTTTTTTCAAAATTTAAACAATAACAATTTTGGGTGCTTAAAAATGTTGCCAAGGAATGCCTTCCTCAGTTCTTATCACTCTTTCCGAATAAAACATGCTACCAAAACTAGAACATGTTTTAAATACTTTTCATACTATTTTTCGTACTATTCAGTGTAGTAGGTGTAGGTATAATTATTCACAATATGAATTATATTTCTGGGCTGCACTTTTAAAAATTATTTGCAACTAAGATGCTTATACACATTCTTCTGTATTATTATATTTGGTGAGCCGAATTATATCTTAAGATTATTTCATTTTTGCATTCCGACAGAAATGCAAAAATTTGTATTGAATCTTTACACAGCTCTTTTAAGGAAATATCATTTTTTGTTCGAGTGACACGATTGTGGAATACTCTGCCTGCTGAGTTGAAAAATTTCTCAGTTAGTCCGGCAAGTTTTAAACGAAAGCTAATGCATTATTATACTCTTCGTGAGTACTAAGATTTGTTTCGGTTAGTTTGAAGATTTGTTTGCTTCTTGTCTGTTTTTTGTTGGAAAGGTGGGCGTTATGGTTCGGATTTTTGCTAGAAAATAGATTTAAGCAATTTAACTCATGTTAAACTTCTATCAATGTATAGTCCAATATATGTGTTGATTGAATAATAAATGTATTAAATTAAAAAAAAAATTGAACCATAAGCCGGTCAAAAGGTTCGTGCCATATAATTACTTGTTTGGAAATAGCATTTCTTTTGACAAATATATAACGAGGTTCTCGAAACAACAAATTATGTCCGTTATGTGCCTACTCAACATTTTAGACACAAAGGCCAAATTTTTTGATTAAATTCGTGGTCTTCTTATCGGATACATTCGTTTTCCTGTACTTACCATTATCTGGGTTATTTTGTATAAATCGCTTCACAAAATCTTTAAATCTGTAATAGAACAAAGTTATTAATCAACGTTCTATCTTGATGTCTACCAAATTTATAAGCTGTACCTACTTATTTACTAATCTCGGTTGTGGAGTCAGACGACCCGGTATCATCAGTTTCATATGTTCAACCCCCCTCTTTTGAAAAAACTACATAAAAACCAATTCACATGAAACTATATCCTATTTAAATAAAAACATGTTAAAAGCTTACACAAGGATCATAATAACGTGCAGTGTTCGTTAAATCAATGATTAATCCCAAGTTAGGAATTTTCTCCAGCAGCAGTTTGCCATCCAAACGAACACTTTGGTCCACCTTCTGGCTAATATGCTGAAAATAAAGAATTCCATAAAAATTGCGATTTAACAAGTTCATATCATCTATTTCGGTCATACCTCTCGCAATGGTACTTTAAACGCTATGAACCTTGTGCCGTCGATACGTTTCCCAATGGGCTGATAGGACAACCATCTATATTATGGTAGATAAAGCTTTAACCTCTCCGACCGTTGTTACCGCAAATTTTTGCTGTCGTCCCACTTACCTGTCGGGTATTTGAGGTGCCATTCGGGTAAATTTGTATGTTAGCTAGACTTCAAATGTTGATCGATTGTAGGTTTGCAAAACTCCGCCCAACTTTACTCAAAACTAAAACAATTGGATAACAACTATAAATATACAGCAGCAACTTGAAATGCCAAGCGTGTTCTTTTTATTTATTGAATAGAGATGAGAGAATTTTACACCTCTCACTGCAATCGATAAAAAAGATTGATCGAATGTGTTGACAATTTAAAATTCTTGGGGGTAGCCAAAAGCATTTTGAAAGTAATTATTTGTGAGTGTGTGAATCAACAAAACCGTTATCGTTAATTTGCCGCTTCTCTAGCAAAACCAATTACAATCATAACTCATTAAGATCGATTTAAGGAATTTCCAAATCAGCTCGAAGTGTAATAATTTCCCGTACATCTTAACGTCTGCAAAATCAGCACATTTGACCTAATTTCGCCGAAATCAAAGCTTAATTAACATGTACATCTCTGCCTTAGTGACAAGTACTCGATGGCTCGCAATACTTTTCGACACTGTAACTTTTTTTTTTTTTGTTTAAAGTTCAATCAAACTCCCGAAAAATTAAGTAATTTTGTTTTCCGTCAGATTTATTCCCATTAAACAGCTGATGTTCTATATAGTAATTAGACATTGTTTGAATTGTAACCATAAAGAGGTAGAAATTACATAAAATTGCTAGCAATTTGTTGGACCCTTAAAATTTGCTTTTGCAAATTTTGCCAAATAGAATTAAAGTTGTTCCAAAAATATGTTAAATATCAGTATTTTCATGTATTTAACTAACATTGACACGTCAACAAGAAGTAGAGGTAACATCGATAACTCTGTACCGATAGGCTCAATACTTTTACAACTCTAATTGTTAACGCACAGACGATACATGCATAAAAACATTAGATGCGTTTTTTTGCTAAAGGTGGGAATACACGACATGTATTTTATATATCGCATGTCACTTTTACATACCAAAAAATTATACATGCCGTGTGGCCCCTGTCAAACATGCCATATGCACCATGCATCATGCAATACATATGTAAATTTTTGAAATAGAGCGTGCTCTATTTTTGTATGTAAACCGCATCGCCGTCAGCTGTTTTATTATAAACAACAAAGAGCAAAGCAACAAAGTGTTCAACGACTACAAAAAAAAAATAAATAAAATAAAATAAAATAATAATTTAAAATGAATAGACAAAGCGCAAAAGTAAGTAATTTATTAACAATATAAATAAAAGTATTAATGAAAAAAAAAACAAAAATGGTTTTTTGTATCATAACAACATCAGCTGTTAATGACAATGTTATGTGGTTTACACATGTACGTTTGGACACATAAAATTGAGCTTCGCGTTTTTTTCATAATTTTGACAGACATACGATAAACAGACGGGTCAAAAAAGTGACATGCGATATGTAAAATACATGTCGTGTATTCCCACCTTAACTTATAACTTACATCTTATAAAGTAAGGAAAATGACAACTTCACCTAATGATTTTTATCGAAAATATGGACAATTTCAAACGAAATTTACGGAAATATGTGCACTAAATGTAATTTAAGGAAAATGTTCACAAAAATGCCGTGTAAATAAATAAACAATGGCAAGAAAAAAACATTTAAAGTGATGCTAAATTTATTTTGCTTAACGGCAATGAGTATTCTTGGAATTGTATACTGGTATGCTATGTAGGATGCCAATTACAATTATAAAACTGAGAATTTGCGAAAAAATTCTTTACACAAAATTTCTTGCACAAAATACCGATTCCAAAAAATTGGTTTGGTTTTTATATTTCCATCCAACATATTTTAAATTGCTTAACAAATTTTAAATTAAGCCATTTCTTCATAGAAACTTGAATGCAAAATCTTTCTGAATTTAAAATATTAGTATAAGTTTTTTCCTTTTTAGGAGATTGAAACAGACAATTTAAATCTAAGTTGTTGTTTTTACTTTCTGTTGAAAGTAAGTGCAAAATTTAGATGTCCTAGGGGTAAATTGTAAGCAATTTATATTTTAAATAGTTAACACCAATTTTTTTTTAATTAGAGTAATAGTTTCAATTTGCAGTGAGATTTATGTTACAGATGGCATATTGTTTTTCATTTAAAATTA
>JAHXMU010000030.1:1693434-1755853 GCA_019455685.1 Philornis downsi | reverse complement strand
TGAGATTTATGTTACAGATGGCATATTGTTTTTCATTTAAAATTATTATTTTAAAAACATTATGCATATGTTACAGATAGCATACTTTTTTTTTAAATTAATGTTTTAATAAACATAATGCATATGGAGTATTAAAAGTTTATAAACATTAACATTTTTTTCTCACACATTTCAAACAAATATTTTTAATGTAGATTTAACTAGACGGTGGACAAACAACAATTTATTTTTTCGTTTATAGAATGTGTATGTAGTTTGCACGATAAATAATAACATTTGTGGTCAGTGTGAGGACTAAGCCAGAAGAGTAACATCAGTGGCGGCTTCAAAAGCTTTTGTTTTCGTATAATCCAACCGTTGACTGGGTTTTTCTTTGAATTAATTAAAATGTCATAAAATTCCATTGGCTCAATACGCTTGTTCTTTGGGAAACAGCTCAAACTTTCCACTGTGATTGGAAGGTGTGACACCAACAGATTGATCTGACAGATATAAGCCTCATCACAAAAAATGTATTTTCGATTTTTTACCAAGGGATGCGCTTAAAGCTGCAAATAGGATATTAAAGAGACACTTGAGCTTGATGGAATGTTAAAACAATTTCGCATATACGCCGCTGCGTCTATAGGATAACATACTTACAAATTAATCCGACAGATGATTATGTTCAAGAATAAATTGTTTTAATTTTCATATTAAACATTTGCCAGCTCCTCAAAACTTTGTTTCTTTGCAAAGAAAAATTCTTGTGTTGAATTTCAACACTGCAATCGGAAGAAAATAACAATAATAATATATACATAATATGTATATATTATACAGGCCTGTCACAGAATTTTGCGGAATGGTTTCGAATTCACATTTTCCAAATCGATCGATATGGGTTAACCTTCTTCAGAAATCGATCGATTTTGTTAATTCCCAAATTGAAGATATCCCGTTTTTTTGATATGGCAACGCAAAGAAAAAAGCAAAGACCATATGTTTTAAAATAAGCAAAAGTGTTAAAATTATTACAAGTGACAAGTAGAGGTACGCAAAACGGTGATTTGCCAATCACAGTGAAAACTGTGATTGCGATTTGTCAATCACAGTGATTATAAACGGTGATCGAAACTGCGATTTGTAGCGTAGTGCTCAAACCTTGAAGGAGAACAAAACAAATGCACTGCAAACAGAAACAACTAAAAATTACGGTTGATGACTTTGCCGAACAATTTTTTAAATAAATATGAACAAAGTAACAGAAAAATATTAAGTAAAACCGAAAACCATTCATGTATTTTTCAATTAAACAATAAAATAACAAAAACAACAATTCACCTAACTTAACGGAACAACCTTTCCCTGTGTTTGGTATCAAACTGTATATACATACCTACAAAAACATGCAACGCCGTCTGTGACAAACACATTTTCGAGCAACTACCATAGCCATTCCTGTGTTGTTAAAAAGAGCAATCACAATATAAAGCGCACCCTGTGATTCAGTCACACATCTAACTGAATCACAGTATATAAGAAGTAGTGCAAAGAGCAATCGCAGCGATTCACTTCAAATACTGTGATTTTCCAATCAGATTGCCAAAGCAGATTGCTCTTTTAACAGAGTTGCATTCGTTTAGTAGAAAAAAGAGCAATCGCAGTGATTTGCTATTTTCAATCACAGTGACCAACTGTGACTTTGCAATCACAGTGAAAAAAGAGCAGTCTGCTCTTTTATGCACACCACTAGTGACAAGACGGTAATTAAAGTTCGTAAAGAAAAAAGTGTCAGTTCTTTAAGTAAAAGTTTAACTAAAAAAAAAAAACAAAACTGCTAAACATGCCCGGAATTTCCGTAGTGGCTGTGATAGAGGCACAGGAGCGTCATTGGTCTGCCGAAAAATTGCGCCGTCGAAGTTTGAGAGATGCCTCGGATCCTTTTGCATACCCAAACTCAGTGTATGTTCATACACACATAACTACAACAGCATTATTTTATAATTATTGGTTTTATTTTAATTTCATTAGTTATTATCGCCTGAACAAGGAAGGCTTTATTATGGTGTTGGATTCAATAAAGAATGATCTGAAGCGGTCAAGTATACATCCAATATTGCAGCTTTCTATCGCCCATCGGTTTCTTGCGACTGGAGCATTCCAAGGTGCAATAGGTAAGAATTGGTTGATAGTAGTATTTCAACTTTGCTGATCGTAATGTCATTACAGCAAAAGATGTTGACATCTCAGTAGGAAGAAGCACTGTCTCGACGCTGATGTGGCGGGTTATTGATGCTATTGAACGCCACATATGTTCCAATTGCGATGCCTGTCCTCTTTTTTGTTGTGGCACAGCTTTTTTTTACAAATACCTTCCAGTCCGCCCAGGTTTTTTTTCACCCATTGATGACCTTGGTTGGCGGACCGGAGGAATTTAATTTTGCGGTTAGTTCTGCCCACAACGCTTCAGCTGCCACCCTATCTCCCTTTACACACCCCTTAGCTATGTCCTGGTGGGCATCCATAGACTCGGCCAATATACGCTCTTGTGCGGGACTCCTATGTTTTCTCCTAAAATAACGCGAATTGTTACTAAATAAAATAATTTAAGAAAATTTTTCCATACCATACATACATATTTTGTTTGTTGTGCCTTTCGTTTCGTTTGCCGGTATGCAATGTTATTGCAAATTAGTTACTTTTACTTTGAAGAAATATGTGGTTTACACGAAAAAAAAGGTGGCAATACTGCATTAAAAAGTAGTCAAAAAAAAGTTACTTGCTGTGTTACCCCCGAAAAATACGCAATAATTGTTTAAATTAATCATTAATATGATTATTTTCACCGCAATCTATTAAAAAACAGTATCTTTTATTGATATAAACCAATTGCAAAGACATTTTTTTAGTTTAAGATAGGAAAAAAACCAAAACCATTTACATAATTGAAAATGGTTTCAAAACTAAATAATTTTGCGGTTTTGATTGTATGGAGAAGCAAATTACGAATTCGAAACCATTTCGATCGAAATGGTTTTCTGTGACAGGCCTGATAATCTTCATATACGTCAAATTATAATCTTATAGTTGACATTAAATTTGAAAAAGTTAAAAAAGATAGATGTTAAAAACGTTTCCTCGCGAAAAAACGTAACACTGTTTGGTGGAAAAATATAGCTTCCGATTTCACATGGTTGTGAAATTTTTTATACGAAGTTTCATCATGAAGTCAGAATAGTAGCTGTCTTAAGGGTATGATAACAGATTGGTTTGACAGATTTAAGTCTTTTTGCAAAAATTGGTAAATTTCTACCATGAAAATTTAAGCAAATTTGCCACAAATGGTGTGAAATCTGTCTGATCGGCCTGTTGATGTGTCATCCCCTTTAGTTTCTCAAACATACTAAAACCCGATTTGTCAAAACGAAGTTGTTTGTCTATGTATATATATGCATTCGCCGATAGCTACCATTCCAATTTATCGACGAGTACTTGATAGAAGCAAACCTTCCTACAGCACAACTCAGATGAAAAAATCGATTCCATACTTATTGCAATCGAATAACCGATTAATGATGCGGTGCTGAATACTGAATATTTAAATACTCGATACTTTTATATAAAATCAAATATGGCGGATGATTTACTGTGAAGTGGAGAATTTCTCAGTGTGCGTACGGAAAAGTCAATGATTAAAAGTGAACAAATAAAGTTTTATTCAATTTTTTTGCTTATTGCTAGAGCTTTTATGTAAGTGCAGTGGTTTATGATGAAAATGAACAAAAACCTCACAGAGAAAACTCATTAAAAAAGGATTAAAAAAAGAAATGAGAAAAAAAGTTTGTCAGAATCCCTGTCAACAACTACAACCAAGGTTTTTTCGCCTGCACACCTATACAAACATATGTATTTTGCTAGCTGGATCGTTGATGGTGCTGCTGCTGACTGACACTAGACACAAATATATATGCATGAAATCCTATATATATGCACTGAAGATTTATATAGATGTGTTTGTGTGTATATATATATATATTTGGAGGAGTATATAAATGTGTATATAAGCATATACATATTTTCTTCACATCTCTGGTGTAACTTTTTTGAGAGATTAAAAAAAACCTTTGTGGGCTGTGTGGCATTGCCACTTTGTGCTAAAACTTAAAACAAGAAAAGGAAGAAAAGAAACTTGAATCACCTAAACAAGAACGACGGACAGATGGGGCCTCCTACTGGACTGGCAACGCAAACAGTGTGGTGAATAATATGCCTACAATAGTTTAAGCTCAACTCGGAAGCAAAAGAAAAAAGTTGTGAGCAGTAATTTCTTAAATTATCTAAAGTGTTTGCTGGCGAACATGTATACGATAAAGTTATTTTCCTGTAATGGTGAAGTAGATGTGAAGTTTTATACAAAAGAAAAGAAAAATAATTACGTTTCATTTTCTCGCCTTCGTTGCCTTAGTCTATTCGTCGTCGTTGACGTTATAAAACCCATAGTTGTTGGCTGTATGGCTAAAGTGTGCATGTGTATGTTTAAATGTGTACGATGTGTGTATAATACAACGAACCGACCGACCGACCAAACCGATGAAAAAGAAAGAAATTTTGTCTTGTTTCATTTTGTTGTTGTAACAGCTAAACTTAACTGAGCTGCTAATGATGAAGCTTCAAAGAAAAGCCCAAAAAAAAAAAAATACAAAGAAATAGTGTAGTATCCCAAGACAATATGCAAGGAACTCCCAAAAATATCAAACAACAAGGACAATAACAGATGAAGCTCAAAAATGTCGTTCTTTCGCTATGAACTTGCAAAGAGAAAAAAAATATTAAACTTTTGTTGTTTTTAAGAACAAATATAGATTTTGCTTTGTGAAAATATTTGCCGTAAGTAGAAACTTGATGCAGTCTGTTTTTATGTGTTCCTTTTCCAACTTCGCGTTGCCCGCACTGCTGCTCTTGCCAATCCCAGCCAACGCTCTCAGTCTATCTCTCTCTTGCTCTTTGATTCTCTCCTTTGGACTCTTACGCGAATGTGTGTTTATTCGGTGTCCCAACTACTTTTTACCCGACCTGCTCCAAATGAAAATAATATGTGAATGTTTTTTTTTTGTTCTTAATTTGGGTCATTCAACAGTAGAAGTCTCGTCGGTCGTTAGTTATATTTATAACAACGAATGATTATATTTCTTTCTTGGCTCTTAATTTTCACCGTTTTTTCTACTTGCGAGTCAATTAGACGTCAACGGAAATGTGGTACAAACGAAAATAATGAAGAATAAATACTGATACTAAAAAACGTTAATTTGTCATTGCTGCGTCATATGGCCAAAATGGAAAGAACGAAGAGGCACGGAGTTACGATTACAGGACATTAACCGTACAACTGCCGCGTAAATCTACTCAGCTGCTGAAAGACCACATCAGTCTCTAATACATAGGTCTCACATCTGTTGTGCAAGAAAGAATAAGGAAGATTCGTTCTTTTTTCTTTTTTTTCTTGCCGAAATATCCGCTGAAAAATAATCTCATGGAGAGATGGCGGGATGTTTGCTTAAAATATGGTAATGCCTCGGCGCACCCGGTTTTGTTGTAAGCGCGGCACGATTAACAAGCGGCTAAAACGCATTGTTTGTCATTGATCAGCGCTTCAGCTAAATCCTACACATCCTACAGTGAGATGTCGCATAGTTTCCAAATGGTAATGCATTTTTAGAAAAACATATAGCAGACTGAAACTAATAAATGGTAGAATGAGAAATTTTTGAAAACTGGAGAAATGTCGCCAAAAATCTCAATGAACCACACTGTCACACCAGCTTTGGATACGCTTAAAGGCTGGTACTTGCGTTGAAGCTCCTCCATATAAAAAAATGGTCGTCGAATTTGAAACTAAATTTTTTCAACAGACAGCGCAATGTTTTCAGTAGAGCAATTTTCTTAAGTGGCAACGGCTAACGTCTCTGACGACCTTTAACCCTGAATTCGGAATAATGTAAATTTTTATGTCGCAATATGTATAATAATACGTTTGTTAAACCTAAAAGTGAAATAGTAATAAAAAAGATAATTTTACATATAAATTTTTGAACATACTATGGTGTAAAAGCGTCAGCTGTTCCGATTTTATTGTTGGACATCAACACGGAAAAAGCTAGTAATGCCGGCAAAATTTTTCAGGAGCAAATAATGTCTTGTGGAATTTGTTCCCATTACATAGCTTAAGATGTAAGCAAATCGGAAGTTATTTGCGTTGAGTGTAGAAAATCTCCAGACATGAGCTATGAAGACCTCATGATCAGTCTTCACTGCTAAATATAATTTTTTGCTGTCTTTCTTGAAAAAATATACAAAAATAAAGAATTTCTTCGATAGTCTTTCAGCTCATATGAACAATATTGTTTATTTTATTATTTGTTGTTCTTTTTTTTATATATATATTTTTTCTAACGTCTATCACGGTAACATCCGTTTCATGCTTTCCTTTTGTTTACATTTTGTCTGTTCCCCAGTAAACGTCTCTATTGTGAATGATAACACAGTATAAATAGACGGAGAGGCCGCATTTCACTCCCATGCGAAAGTTACTGCGAATAAAGCGACAATATAGTAAGCCATTACTGTTCTTTTGCTGATGCCATTATTCATTATTTTCATAATTTTGCAGATTTTAGGTATATTTGTTTTACCGATTTTGGTAACATAATTGCATATATGTGTAGACAGTAGCAGCTAGTGTTAAAATATTTGGACAATCGAAGCACCATGTTGTGAATGAGAAATTGAGCACTCTTGAGTTATGGTTAAGACTTGACAAAACAACTAATCGCAGAAAAAAAGAGCAAAAACCATAGTTGTAACAGAAAATTTGAGTTTACAGAGCACAAGTTTGTAGTACAAAAACTTAGCAGCCCTTATCAAAATGCCAAAAATAAATGCGGTGAGTAACTAGGATTTCGACTATTATAATATTGGTCATAAAATGTCGGTCTCAGTTTTTGTAATGGTTCGCAAAACGTTAACGTTAGATATTAGAATTTTTCAGCAGTGTCTAAAACAAAGTTTCCCAAAAGTAAGCTTTTTATAAAGCTTTCTACATGAAAAAATATTTCGCCCAACAAGTTGAGTTGAATTAATATTTTCTACCTGTCTCAAAAGTCATTGCAGCTTTTGTTATGAGCGGGTCGAATTTTCCTTCAGCTATCTTGGCTACAACTTATTAAACATATTTTGCCCAAGTGCAGTCTTCCAATAATTGTCCAACTCTAGAAATCTTGCCGTGGGGAAAATGGTCCGAATTCCAGTGAATTGGAAAAACGAATTCACAGATTTCGTTGTGCTGGAAATGCCAATATGCATGCATGTATAAAAGAAAATGAAGCTACTCATACTCGTTGTTCTGAAGCCCATCTTAGACCTGGCAATTAGTTGAGTCAATTTTAAATTGGACCAACACACTTCTTCATTCTCTTCTCTTTAATTTAAGACAAATTTGTGCAAAATAAATTCTTGCCAATAACCAACACAGAAGGTTATGCGTACAACCCAAAATATTTGGAGGTATTGTTTTTTATGGACTCTTTCGCAGTTACGTAAAATTCACATTTTTGTGTTATATTATTAAAAACATTTTTTTTTTATCGATGAACATATCTGCTCTTGCTCCAATTTAAAGACGAACTTGTGCACATTGCAGTAAACATAATAAACTTTACCTGTCCTTTTCGCTCTTTCGCGTAGTTAATTTTGAGATTTTCTACTTTTTCCGCTGTATAAGTTTGCAATATTTTTATAACATTACATAAAGTCCATACGGCTAGATCATTCCGCAAAGGACAGAAGATTGTTTCTAGGTAGCATCATTTCGTTCATTTTAATTATGCTGTACGCGTTTCTACTGCGGCGTCTAACTGAAATTTTATCCAGCTTCTTCTTGCATTGTGCTCGGCATCAACTTGGAACTAACGAAATAATTTTGATGTCCTTTTTACAAGTTGGCCCAAACGGAGCCTCATCTGACATCGGCAATAATTTAATTTTAGCTTGAAATTGTATAAACTATTTGCCAGGACTAAGGACTGCTTCATGTCGTACCATTTTTAAAAATTGTATTGATGATCAAATGTATTGACAATTAAATGTATTACAATTAAGACACTTTTTTGTAGCATAAAACTGGTTGACGTATGTATTAGTCGAGCTACTACCGTAGTAATTGGCTAAGATATTAATATCAAGTTAAGGCGACCAGGCTGATCGCCTGTGAATAATTTGCTATAATTGCGATTCGTAGTTACAGTGACACTTCCCATTGAATGTGACATCACCCATTCCATTAATCTATTAGCCTACAATAAATAAGTAATTGATCCAAAGATATTGAGTTTGATTTTTTCCGTCTCAAATGTTGTAGCTTCCAAAAAAAAAAAATTTGGGGTTTGACTGTCAATCTAAACTACACATCCCTAAAGAATTTTAGACTTCTGCGAAAGATCAAAATGATTTAGCTGTAAGTGCATTTATTTAATGCAGCAAAGTTTTCGTGACTAATAATGTCTTTCAGAATGACAACTTTGTTTTGTGGTCAATTAGTGCCACAAATAAGTATTTCTATGTAGTTTCTCTCAATATACTTTTCCATATTTAAAGTATAAAGATATCATCATCCATATCTTCGTCATTTTTCAACTACGAAGACATCCAATATCGCATATGCATTATTTTTTTTAAATATCTTTATTTATTCGGGTAAATCTATTTCATCGCTTTCAAAATATCCTTCCCAGACAGAATACATTTCTGCCAAGGTATTTTCTTATTCTCAACATGTCAAATAATCAACTTCCAGTACACTGCAATTTCCTTTTGTCATCTCAAACCTGTCATAGGAGCGATCTTTGACGTTTAGAGTTCGGTTGCCAGAAGTCACACAGTGGTAAATTAGACCAATACGGTGATTATGGAGCGAATTTAGTTGAATTGACGGAAAACTCAAAAAGAGCCAATGTGAGATGATGCATAATAGAGGCACCACATTCAAGAGTTGTCTGCTCATAAATCCGGCTTCTTATTGCAAACAGTTTTACGAAAACGACGTGATAAATAAAACGTAAATGAAACAAGGAAAGAGTAAAATGATCAGTCCCTTATTTGTATTGTCTGAGGGTACTTCTTCAGGCCGATTTTTTTTTAACAAACTTAGCTTCATGTAAGAACTAATAAATGTTTATTATTAAGCAATAACAAATGGTAACTGAATTATAACAGAAAATCGAAATTTTATTTCTTTCTGTATTCTCTACGCTACCAGTGTTGGTTATTATATAATCGATTATGACCGATTATATTTTGCACTAGCCTAGATTTACGTTCACCCAACTTTACGCTTGTCAACTTGCTTCATTTTAAAAGTGTAGTTTTTCTGAGTATTTATAGAGGTTAAAAACAGTTCGGTTGTCTCCTAAAAGATCAAAATTTCAACAATGATTGATCGTCAGTATCACTTGGTCAAAGACGAAGCCGACGAATCGGCCAGCCGCTACTTGTTTCATTACGTTTATTTGCGTCGCCATACTGTTTGGACTGTTAACCTTCAGTTCTCACTGCAAAAATTCGCGCTCAGGTTGATAACCAATGCTTACTTCGAACCTGCAGACAGAAAACCCCATACAGATTATCTGGGTTAGATAACAATGTTGAGGAGAATGTTAACCTGATGCAATTGAAGTAAAACTAATAACTGTTCAATATTCTAAGGACGAATACTGATACGATTTGCTCATTTCATCAGCTGATGACGACAGCCAGACGCAAAATAGAACACAAATAGGAAATATAGTTTCTTTCTTCATCTAAAAGTATGGTGCTAGAACGGGCGGGACTATATCATTTAGCATTCAACTGTTAATCAAGGGTGTTTCGTTGCCAAACTAGACGTTTTCATGCGTTTTTTTATTTATACATTACTGAAAGTTTGGCTTGATGATTTTAAAACTAAAAAATTTGGTTGGGATATCTATTATAACTGAGTTTGATACCTATCAAAATATTTTTTTTGTTGTATTTGAAAACATTTTAATTTTTCTAGATTATTACTTTCTGAAAAATTATAATAATTTGTCTGATAATCTCCTCAGTGTTAATGGTAAAATGTTCGTTGCTGGTATTTGGTTTTATTTTGCAGTTTCATAACGCTAATAAACAATAGCCTATAGAAAAATTATGCAATTAAAATAGCAAATATACGTTATAATCATAATGAATAAACATTTTAAATTTAGCAACTGTCCAGAAGATAATGCACTTGCAATTTGGGAGAATGTATTTAGATACTTGTTTAACGTACATCACCAGATATAGGAAAAAATGTATCGCTGTTCAGTGTGCTGTCATGCGTTACAAATTTTAAATGTCTCTCATTCTGAATGTTCTATTATTTGCCGACTGTACTCCTGTAACACCTCTAAATCATAGGAAGATGGATAAAAGAACTAGTAAAGAATTTATAGTCTGTTGAATTGGTTTATACATACTCTATTTTCCTTTGTCCAAGTTTATCAGTTTATTTGTAGTCCGTATGGTAAAGTAATGAGTACCCTTTTTGTACCTAGTCCTGCCATATGTTCTGTTACACAATTTCCAGCGCTTATCGTTCAAAACTTCTTCGAGAATAGAACCGTTAACTTTTTTTTCAGAACACATGCACTGATTAGTGAAGAATACTAGTCAGTTTGGTTTCAGTTTGCAATCTATTAACATGGTGTGGGGCGTTAAAGAGAATGGAGTCGGCGTAATAGCGTTGCATAAGTACGGAAAGAGTGCTGCCCAAATTTTCGAGTTGCTAAAACCACTCGGAATATCAAGAATGTTCGTTTATCGTGCTATTGCTCGCTTCGGCGAATTGTCTGGAGTAGAAGACAGGCCAAAAAGTGGTCGCCGCGCGTTGTCCGTACGAGTGCGGTAGTAAAGGCAGTGCGTGAAAGAATTCGGAGAAATCCCCTTAGAAAACAGAAAATCATGTCCAAGGAATTGGATATATCAACCAGATCCATGTCTAGGCTGATTCGGGATGATCTGCATTTGAAAGCCTATCGTCGGTCCACGGGGCATCTTCTAACTCCTCAGCTAAAAAAAATTAGGCTGGAAAGATGCAAGCGACTTTTGCAGTGGCACGCGGACAATGGCCATGAAAACATTCTGTTTACGGATGAGAAAATTTTTACCGTGGAAGAAGTTTTCAACAAACAAAATGACAAGATTTATGCCACTTCATCTAAGAAAGCGAAAAAAGTTGTTCCAAGGGTTCAACGTGGCCATCATCCCTCTTCCGTAATGGTTTGGTGGGGGGTTTCCCACCATGGTGTCACATCCCTCCATTTCTGTGAAAAGGGCGTAAAAACTGGTGCAACAGTTTACCAAAAAGATGTGTTAGAGGGTGTTGTGAAGGGTTTGACCAGTACCCTTTTCAATGGGCGTAGATGGATCTTCCAACAGGACTCTGCTCCTGCGCACAAAGCTAAAACCACGCAGGAGTGGCTCAGAGTCAATATTCCTGGCTTTATAGCAGCAGAAGATTGGCCATCAGGGAGTCCAGATCTCAAGCCACTGGATTATGCTTTGTGGTCAGAATTGGAGAATATGGCTTGCAAGACTCCCCACAGAAATTTGGGAAGCCTTAAAACAGCATTAACCAGAGCAGCGTCCTCGATCTCCATGGAAATCGTACGTGCGGCTATAGCCCAATGGCCACACCGTTTGAAAGCTTGTGTTAAAGTAAAAGGCGGCCATTTCGAGTGAATACAATTTTTTTTAATAACCAATATTGTCTTCTAATAAATGAAATAATTTTGAATACAATATGAATATTGTTTTTTTTTATCGCGTTTTATATTTGTAACAGAACATATGGCAGGACTATGTAAATATAGGTATGAGAAATTAACTCATGTTCACAGCCGTAGTACAACACAAAATTTTTATTTATTTGTTATTCATAATGTAATATACAATATATTACATATCCATAATATGCTGAACAGACACATTATTAATGATGCTTATATATGAATCTAACATTAATATACTCGTATGTACACAATATAATAATAACAAGAACTTATATATTATAAGAACAAGAACAAGAAAATATTAACACAGTCCTGAATTTGGATGTTTATAACTTTCTCTTATCTAAAAGTTTAGTGCTAAAATCCAACGAAACCACTTGAATTTTACTGCATATTAGCAGATTTTTGTTGCTAAGTTGTTACTTTTTTATCTACGTCACATTGGTTGTTGGTACTACTCGCTTATCAATCGAAACTATAATTTCATTTCATTGATCAAACTTTATGCTTCATAAAATATTAAACCTACCTAACTTGTATTTTTTCGATACTATGAATTCTACTATATTCTGTACTATGAAATTTTAGGCTGAAAAGTTATTTTGGCGATGTCCATTTTGCTCATTGCAAATTTTGGATTGATAAAAGTTTACTCGAATTATTGTGTCCGCCAGCTGTCGCCCCGTCGAGTCAAGTGTACAATACTAAATTGTTTTAAAATGTCATAAAGCGAACTATGCTTTAAGAAAGAAATGATTTAACAGATCTTCAGCGGTTTACACTTTTTCTTCATTCCCCTATGCGTGAGGTATAGAACGATACTGACTAGTAAATTTTATAAATGCGAATGTTGCCAACATAATGTCAAAGCATCGGCGGTTTAATCCGCAACTAGTGATATGTTGGACATGAGGACACGTTTCGTTTTATTGTTGACCTCAATTTTTGCCCTCCCACTACTAATAATAGATCAAATTAACTCGTCAATGCTGAGTTTCCTGTCACCGATTATGAGAATATATTGTACAAATTATTCCTTATTTTAATTCACATGTAATTGGAAGAATGTGGTTAAATAAATAATTAAAAACCAAAATAAGATATAGGATTATCCATTTTTCGATTTCAATTAAAGTTAAATAAAACACACATTAATACATATATGATTTCGATAAAATTTGTATATCATTATAATGTTTGGACCTTGCCATTTCATACGAAATACCATGTCATTTATATGACCGCCTCTGAATTGGTCGCAGCAGTGGATCCTTTTGAGTTAGTTTTCGAAAAAATACGAGCCAATGACACTTCGACACCATAATGCGCACCAAACAGCGGCTTCTTCACGATCAATTTTGGCTTCTCCGAACCCCATATGCGACAATTTTGCTTGTTAACGTAACTACCGAGTGACAAATGAGCTTCATCGCTGAAGAAAATTTTGTTCTATTGAAAGCCCACGTTTGAATTATCACTTTTATAGTGAGTTCTTCGGTTGTTAAACGATCCATATTCGTAAATGGCAAATTTTTCACTAAAAAATTACACTTCAGATGACAGGTATTTAACAGTTGGCAGCCTTGCTGTCATATAAAAATATATATGTACATATATATATATATATATTTTAGAAAAACCTTGAAACTACTTCCACTGCAGCAATTCTGTAACACTATCACAGACCTAATTTCACTTGGCAGATTATTCTTCTTTGGTATCGGGCCATTGCGATACATCAGACACATAACCCAGAGAACGGATAGGAACTTTCTTGGTTATAGTATGTCGCTTTTACGATTTTATCGTTGTTTATGAAGTTCATTTTTTCAGTGAAGTTTTGAAATTGAACTGAAACGATATTGTTTCAAGGCGATATTTATTTATTAAAATTCAATTATGCATTTACTACCATGTAGTTACCCTATAAAATTGATATCTTTTATAGATATTAAGGTTTACAAACACGATTGTTGACTTTTTTCCGCCACAATGCGGTTGAAGCAGTTTTTCGTTTCCGTTTCTGTTTGTTGCTTCTTTTTCATTAATTTTGGAGGTCCATATTCATTCAATACACCTAATCTGAAATCCGCTTCATTATATGTTCGATAGTACATTTATTTTATTTGTTAGTTTTACAAGCGCATTATCCATCATATTATGACAAAAAAAAGGTTTTTCCGATTTCAGTGTTGGAAACTAACAGAAAAAATTTCGTGTTGCCACTTAAGAAAGTTTTCTTCGTAAAAAATATATTACTGTCCGTTGGAAAAATTTGGCTTAAAATGAATGTCACTGCCATTTTTTCAAAGAGAATTGGTTTAAATATTATATCTATTGTAGCCATGCATTATGTCTAGCAAAATATTAAAGTCTTCTTCACAAATCACATTTGGAAATAACCGACATTTAATTTAATTTATTTATTCCGGATTGTAATTTTCCGGACCGATTTACAGACAAAAAAAAAAAAAAACTCGCGATAAAAATGTCAATGTTAGCTATTTTGTTAAAGATATAGAGTCATATTTATATGTTGCGAAGAATATAACGATTGACTATTTTTGCATTTCAATATTTAAACTCACATATTACCGACTGCACTGGACGCCTTCCTACAGTGTGCCAATAAAACCGTATAGACATTTTGAGAACAGGAGAGAAATTGCTTTTAGTCAATTATTAGTTAGAAACTTTAAGTACTTCATTTATCATCCCTGGTATTGCACAAGTTCTTCCAGTATACTTGCATTTTTACACAGAAGTGTGCGTGTGTGTAAGTTTGTGCAGATTAAATAAGAAAACGGTACCATTGAGTACGATTAGAACAGGCGTTTGTTTCTTTTCCTCTCCAATACGCAACGAAATGATTAATTACATCGAATTTATAATTGACTCTTTATTGCGCGACTTTATATTACGAGGTTCTAACACGGAAATACATATAAGGAATGTGGCAGGTGTTGCTGCGACAACCATCGCCGCCACCACTGCGACAAGCAGTAATCCTCAAGGACGACGAAGAGAAAATGCCGGCATGTGTTTCTCCAACAATTCCAGTTTAACGTCAACAGCAGATGTTACAACAGTTAAACGACTTGTTTATGGACATCTAGGTTCACGACAACATTTTGCCTTGACTGTTTACCTACTAAGCGAAACACACGATCTGCTAATGAAACGAAGTTGTTGTACCTACCGGGAGCTTTTGTACAAGAACATACACTTTCCAAGCAATCCGAGGCAAATAGCGCGGGGTGTTAAAGACATTTCCTGCATGTTAAATGAAACCTCATGGAATTTGGGCATATTTGCAAGTGGCAAAGGTTTAATAACAGGTACATATGCGTAATTTTGCTTATTTTACTTAGACTAATTTTTACTGATTTCATTTTGAAGGACCTCTACTGATTTACATGAGTACTGGTGATGTTATCGACTGCAGTTGCTTGACCACACCCACATTAATTCCTCCTAATTTTACGCACATAGACCGTTTTGAAACCACTGCTCAAATGGTGCTAGTGGTTGAGAAGGACACTGTCTTCAAAAAAATGTTACTTTATAATCTGTTTTTGGCCATGGAGGGAAAGGTGGTGCTTGTTACAGCCAAAGGTTATCCTGACGTATCGACCAGGTGGTTGTTAAGCAAATTAGTAAGAGAAAATCATTTGTTAGCGTATATGTTGGCCGATGGCGATCCTTTTGGCATTGAAATTATGCTTATTTATCGCCACGGCTCTCATGCATTGCGATCCAATGTCTCTGATCTATGTTGTCCTTCGTTGCTATGGCTAGGCATACATCCTTCAGATATTGTTAGTATTTATCCGCCTCAAGAACCTCTGGCCTCGGTGGACTACAGGAAAATCGATTCTCTGATGCAACGCCAGTATATCGGTGAAGAAATACGACAAGAATTAATTACACTACGGCAAAACCAACACAAAGTTAAGATTGATAATATGTCGGTTCAAACGTTTTCGTTATTCATCAATGATTACATTATTAATAAAATTAAGAGACAAGTTGTTATATAAGTGATGCAGTTACTCATCTTCTTCTTTACTGCACTACTACTACTATTCACACTTCTTTTGTATGTAAATTTTCAATAAAATAATTCTGACTCATGTGTTAATTAGTTTGTCTAATTATTTGTAGAATAATCATAAATATCGTTAGAGCAGGCAATGTCCGCACCAATAGAAAGTATAGACTAGCGCTGTTTTCTTTAATTCTATTTTTATCTTGATCCATGAAATATGTTTGCAAATTCGCTTCTTAAAACAAAATAAACCAAACCAGAGCGACTTGCTGACGAACTAGCTTTTTTTAACATAGTATGGAGCAGTGTAAATATAAGAAGAATTGCTAGATTTGATCCTCTGCTTTTACGAATCTCATATACATATATATATGTATATTCATAATTTACCAAAAGAACATACAAGATTGTCTCCATATAAATATATCATAGTTTGGAGAGAATACCTTTTTTCTCTCGCTTTGGAGTAGCAAATGGCAGCAAAAATGTAAATTATGCAAAGCCATTGATTCAAATTGGTATAAAAATGCATATTGAGGCGCTAGTCCTTGTCTGGAACTAATGGAAATAGTACTGCTTCGAAACAGCTCAAGTCATCGTTTAAATTGCTGACTGCACACTGGCAACGGAGACGAAAATTAACTAATGCTTGATTGACCCGTAAATTTTCGAAAAACGATTTCAACAATCGCTCTAGTCAGAAAAAACGGAATGAATCATCAAAAAATCGTTTCGTTCGCTTTGCTGCTGCTGCCTACTATAAGCACGCAAGCGAAACCGACAGCAACAGTCATCCTAAGAAAAGCAAATCTATTGAATGATAGCCACTGTGAATATAGTGCGTTAGTCTTTTACACATGTTGTATCAGATGTTTAGTACTTTGAAGAAATTAGATAGCAAAGTGTCTACAAATTGTAATTAATTGCAGCCAAAATTCTCTGGTCTGTAGGTAACAGTCTGCGATATACGCGTATCGGGAATATGAAGCCGGCTTCAAAATACTACGGCGACAGACACTTTCATTATTTATCTTGTCGCTTTCTTAAATTATTTTATAGACATGGCATTGCTTCCGCTTCTTTGGACCTATAACTTTTTGATAGGATTATGGTGCGATCATATTTAAGTTTCTAATTGTACTTTTACCAATATCGATGATGATCTGTATTTTTGAATATAATATTTGATTGGTAATTTGAGCCATTGGCACGCAGAATTTTTATAGCTGTTACTTTTGTTCAATGTAAAAGTAATCGATTTATTATTATTATTACTAATTTATGATGTTATACGTCCAGCTTCTTATAATTGCAATGAAATCGTCATTTAATTGATTCATCCATGGTCCAATGTGTGTCTCGATGCACATTTTTTATATTATTATTATTATTTTTCTTCTCTGATGTTTTTTTTATGAAACTAACGATTGTTACCGACAACTGCTGCTTAAGAGGTTTGAAAAATTTGAGAAATTTAAATTTCAATCGTATCGCTTTATGAGAAAATATGCTATCAAAACCAAAACAAAAAATTTGCAATTGTCATGGGATTTGAAAAATCGTGTAGTCCCTATAAATATCCTCAATATTTATTCTCCATTTACTAATTCTTTCCTAAAACATCTGATAAATAAATAAATAAATAATAACCTTTTATTTATTTTTATTTCCAGACATCTTCACTTTGTTTTAATGTGGTATATTTTTGAATAAAAATTTTACAAATCCCCCAAAACCTGTTACGTATGCATGCATTCGCAAATGAGGGTTTAAATGTTACTAAGATGATTTAAAGAACAAATATAACGTACTTAGAAGAAAATTCCCTGGCGAGATTTCATAAGGACTGTAACGCCAAAAAGTTTTATACTTAATGTTAGGACAACTTAAAGAATGAATGTTATCAAGGAAAAGAGAAGAATCAAACTGTAGACGACACAATATTCAGTTCAATATAGAGGACACAGTAGAAGAATACGAATTGGCGGCTGCAGATTTGGCATTATAAGTGATTGTTCCCTCTTTTCATCTCTCAGTCTCTATTTCCACTACACCATTGGCTGTGTGTGTTGCCGCTGTGACGACGCAACGATCAGTTTGGATTAATAGGAATTTAGTGTGTATTTCCACGAAAACTTACGACGAATGAACTAAAAAATAATGTCAACAACAATGCGCACGACACTGCAAACAGTTCCTGAGTCGTTGCCCGCCGATAGTAGTGCTGCAGCCACAGAGGGCAATGCAACGTCGAAGCTGATGACGTCGTCATCAATAACAACATCGGGACACAGTACAACAGGTACAACTTCGAATGGCACAACCACCCCAACGACAAATATTGTTGCGTCGCAACAACAACATCATCAGCAACAACAACAAACAGCGCAGCAACCACAACAATCTGGTGGCTCATCACAACCGACTGCCGGCGGCCAAACACAGCAACAACAGCACAGTGTGCATAGCTCAGTGCAATCGGTACAAGATACTCACCAACAGCAGCATGACTCCACAAATGCAAATACCATTGTACTGCCTTCGACGACTTCGACCGTTGCCAATACTGTGACACCACCCAACAACTCGGCCACTTGCACTTCAACCATAGCTACATCTTTAGCTAATGCCAATCAGACACAAAACAATAGTTCTTACCAACAGCATCATGTCACCCCAACTACACCGTCACAATCGCAATCCCATCATTGTCACGTTGGTGGCGGTGGAGCGGTCAATTCTGTTACTGATGGCGGTTCCCGATCATCGGCCGTAGTCAACTCCTCCGGTTCTACGTCATCAAATCATCATCACCACCATCATCATGCTGGTGGAGGAGGTGGTACTGGTGGCAACTCAGTGGTTGGTGGCGGAGGAGGTGGAGTGGCGCCGATTATTAGCAAGAACATAGTTGGCGGTCATTCGAATTCAGCGGCAGCCGCCTTGAAACAGAGAACTTCTTCATCAGCAAAGGTAAGTCTTAAGCTCAAAGTGTTAATATCAAATTTTAAGTTAGTTCAGCATTTCTTGCCAACAAGAAATTTCCGCCAGACAGATTGCTGTGGGTTTTCAAGATTCATTTGTAATGGTGTAATGGTTGTAATGGTCGTTCGGGAAGTTCGTTCGGTTTTTAAAAAAATTGTATTTACAAATTTATATACAAGAAAACAATTATTTTAATCTAATAAATAATCTCTTTTTTTAATAACTTCCTCCCACCTCTCTGGGAGCTTTTTAATTCGTCTCTGATAAATCTCGCGGTTTTTCTAAAAAATAGCATTCAATTCGATTTTTCACTTCCTCGTCGTTATTGAAACGCAAATCCTTCAAGTGGTTGCTCAGACTGCGAAATAGGTGATAATCGGACAGGGCCAGGTCTGGGGAGTACGGTGGGCGAGGTAAAACTTCCCACCCAACTTCTGCTAATCAATCGCTAAGCTGTTTGTTCCATATAATCGTGTACTAAATTAAATATATTTATATAATGCCTTAACCTTTTGTCAGCAATATAATCACGTTTTTACTTATTACTTTTATTAATACTACATTTTGCACGTTGTTATTTTTTGTTCTGGGATAGCAATCTTGTGAGATGTAAAACTAAAAATACTTCCTATACGAGTATGTGATTGGGGCGGGTTTTTCAAAATTAATTTGAATAAATTAAAGAAATTCTTTATTTATTTGAAAGTCTCATGATATGATCCGATGCGGACGATGGCACGTTTCCAAACGTCCGATTATCAATGTTTTTGCTATGTCGACTTTGACGCAATTTTTCAGAAAACCCCACATGAAAAAGTCTAGCGGGGTCAAATCGCATGGTTTTTAAGGGCACTGCACACCATCTTCGCCTCAAATTGCTGTGTGGCAGGAAAAGTTATCCCTCTGAAATCCCGTATGATTCACTTTTACACTGTTGAATCTGGCCCAAGGTATAATTGTTATGCTGCGCCTTCCGTTGACTGTGATAGACTCACAGGCATGAGCGGCATAAAGTCGCAATTGTTATGTGCGCCAATGTTTTGTATTTTGGCTGAGTTTTAAAAAGTACTATCCAAATATAAGGTGTTGTCTCTCTGGCAAAGGGACACTTTTAAATTTTGATAAACTATAGTCCATGTTATACGATATACATATATATAGTCCATGTTTAGAGATAAAGTAACAAGAATTTACAAGAGTATGTTGCTGAAATTAACCAAATAAGAAGATTAACCACAATTATTTCCACAAATAGTGAACTTTTTAAAGCATACTTTTAGGGATATACTTTAGTTGTGTGTATAATATTACATTCCTTTCATTTTGAGTTTGATTGATTTTCAAAATGATCCTAAAATTATTCCATAAATACTTTACTTATTTATAGTTGAAGGCAATGCGTGGAATTGTTGATTGATTATAGCTTAATGGTCAGATGTGTTCATTTGGTTTTTTGGGTATGCAAGCTGGGTTGTTAAGTTTCGGATATACAAAAAGTTCAAAACTTTAGTCAACGCCTTTTTATGAATAATTACAACTAAATCAGAATAATTACGATTATTTAAAATTTATAAGGGCGCTGTTTATTGCATATTCTGCCTAGTTTGTTTTGAGCACTTAAAAATAGCCAGAACTATTGCCATTCACTTTTTTGTGATTGTGTGCTAAATATATCGTTTTTGTTTAAAAAGGGACGATTTTGTATATACAGTGATGTGGAAAATAATGACACGAATGCCAAAACTATAACATTTAATCAGAAAATAAGTAAAAAGACAAATTGCAAAAAATAACTGTACCTATTTTTAGATAATACTAGCCGACCCGGCAAACGTTGCTTTGCCTTCAAATTTTATTTTTATTGGAAATGTTTCATTAGCAGGAGCAGAAATAATTGCTTTTTAATTTGTGGTTTGTATAGGAGGTACCACTCCCCATTGTCCATATTTGCAGCAGCACTTAAGATATGTACACCAAACCGATGTACCAAATTTTGTTCAAATACCGTAAACATTAGCAGAAATATTGAATATTTAATTTATGGTTTGTATGGGAGGTACCACGCCCCATTGTCCAATCCCGCCCATATTTGCAGTAGCACTTAAGATATGTACATCAAACCTACGCACCAAATTTTGTTCAAATACCGTAAGCAGGAGCAGAAATAATTGATTTTTAATTTTTTGCTTGTATGGGAGGTACCACGCCCCTTTGTCCAGTTGGACAGAATTGTAAATCTAAACCATCCCGGGCACCACCCAGACGCATATACAAAAATTTATGCAAAGCGGTCCAGCCGTTTAGGAGGAGTTCAGTGACAACGCCCGTACAGTAGAATTATATATATAAAGATATTACAAAAACGAGTTCCATTATGTTTTTTAAAATGGTTTTTTTATTTTAATTTTTTTTAATAAATTAAAATTAAAATACAAATTCACTCTGAAGGCACTTCGTGTTTTCATCTAAATAATACTATAACATTAACAAAAAAGAAGAGATTCACAATTAATACTTTTCTAATATTGTTTTCTAGTGGTTAATATTTTGTTGAGGCATCGTCGGGGCATAGAGCCAACAAGGTTTTGAAAGACTGAAATCGGTATATCATTCCACGAAGCCTTAATCAATTCCCATAGCTGATCGCAATTCGCGGGACACTTTCTTCTAATTGAAGTTTTCACTATATTTCACAAATTCAAACTGTCCTTAATTCCCACAACCAAAACCAACTGATCTCTGCTTAATAACCTATTTTTTTAAATGTATACAAATTCTAAGAATTTTTTAACGCAACTTGTTTCTGTAATATATTAGCTGAAAATTAATACAGTTATTTATGAGCAATTCTCTCATTTTACTTATTTTCTGATCAAATATTACTGTTGGGCATAAGTGCCCTTATTATTTTCCACATCACTGTATATACACATTACGCATACGAAGCTTCAAAGCTCTTTCTTCTAATTAATGCCGCAGCCTGTATGAAAATATTCCACTGCGTCGTTTTCGAAGAACTACGGACCAATGATGCCGTCGGACAGAAATTCGAACAAAACAGTAACGTTTTGTGAATGCACTGTCATGTATTGAACCTCCCACAAACGGCCACCAAACATTAGATTGCTTACTTTGAAAGGCCACTGCCTCCGCCGTAAAATGAACACAAATTTTGATAAAGTTTTATCATTTCCATGTGTTGTTCAATAGTTTAACTTGACATGTTTAATTGGCATCTGTGGCTGAGTTAATGCACAACAGATTTTACAGACCTATTGAATCGCGTTTTTTGTTAGAGTACACTGGAAATATTTGGAATGCCTAAATAAATCCTTGAAGATATAGCAACCGCTATTCTGTGGAATATAAGTTCAGTACAGTGTGTGCGCCACTACTCCTTTGCTGTTTATATGTTGGTATATTTATATTAACGTATTTTTATATATTAATATTGTGTAAAGCGATTTCGAAAACAGTACTGGGAGTGAGTATAATATGCCATTTTTCGCCAAACATTTGAATAAGTTCGCTAGTGGAACAAAGTGGAAGATATCTCCAAACATATTCTAGGCAAATAGTTATACATACTTTATATAAACAAAAATGTAATTTAATGTTCAGATGCCAATATTTTGCAGCATTTTAGGAATATTACCAGTTAATTATCCCTTTTGTACTTTTTGTAATTTATTTTAAAACTCTACCCGTTTTCATTAATCTAAACCAAGCACATGAAAATTGCTTTGTTTTGCTTACCCCCAATTTTTTTCCAGTTCTCCAGTGAGAAGTCAAAGTTTACCAAAATGATATATACAGGGTGGGCCATATGAGTGTTGGCGATTTAATTCTTCAATTTCTCGGCAACTCGTGGCGCGGGGTGGCGGGGGGATATGTTGTTCGCTGCGCCGCTTCCTGGAAATTTAGTCGCCATGGAGCCGTACACGGGAGTGCAGCGTGCATTTTGTATCCGAGCGTATTACGAAAACAATAAATCAGTGATTACTGCACGACGTTTGTATCGGCATGAACACGGTTTACACGATTTGAGTGAAGTTCCAAGCGCCAATGTGATACGAAAATGGATCAAAATGTTCGAAACAACCGGCTCAACAGTACCAATTACGGTTCGTGGTCGCCCAGTTTCTGCAAGATCCGCAACAGTCAACACGTAAGAGAAGTCAGTCTTTGGATGTCAAAAGAACAACTTTACGACGAATTTTGAAACGTGATTTGCATTTGAAGGCTTGTAAGTTTCAGATAGTCCAAGAATTGAAACCCGATGATGCCAATAACCGATTTAACTTGGTCAATTTGATGCTAGAGCGGTTCAACAATTTCAACAACGTGATTTTTAGTGATGAGGCCAATTTTCACCTTAATGGCCATGTGAACAAGCAAAATTGTCGGTTCTGGTCCGAGACTAATCCCCGACGCTTGCATGAATGTCCACTTCACAGCCCTAAGCTTGTCGTATGGGCTGGGATAACGTCAACCGGCATTATTGGACCATACTTTTTTGAGGACGAAAGAGGGCATGCGATGACGGTTAGAGCGAACAATTATTGCAACATGCATGCTAGCAGACTTTTTGATGTCAGCTTTGCAAGAACTTCAAGGCAATACCTCGAGGATGTGGTTTCAACAGGATGGGGCCACATGTCATAGAGCTGCTGAAAAATGTTTTTCCTGGAAAACTCATTTCGAAAAGGGGGGATATTGAATGGCCCCCACGTAGCCCCGATCTCTCTCCATGCGATTATTTTCTATGGGGCTACCTCAAATCGGTAGTCTACGAGAATAATCCGACCAATTTAGAGCAGTTGAAGAGGAACATTATTCAGGAAAGTAACAAAATACCGAGAACAACCTTTCAACGAGTTTTCCAAAATTTGCGACTTCGGTTCCAAGAGTGTCAAGCAGCCGAATTTTTTTAATTGAGTATTTAAACCGCCAACACCCTTATGGTCCACCCTGTACATCTCCAAAACCATTAATTAACATTCAAACTTACCTCAATACCGCCATCGGAGCTAACTTTTAAAAATACGAAACAGAATTGGACAGCTTAATTAATGTTCCAAGTTAACCGGCTAAAACTGCATAGTAAAGTTAGAAATATTTTATTTAAGGGAAAATATTGCACGAACGTCTAAACTATGGCATGAGGACGGCCTAGTCTTCCAATTTTGGGGGAAACTTATGTTTCTTATATACATTTATTGTAGAATTGTAGATTTTGCTTTTTCCAATAAGTACAGGGCTGCCCATATTCGACGGACCCATGTTTAAAAAAAAAAATCAAAGAAAAAAATAAAAATTTGGCGGTTGGCAATCTTATTCATTTAATTTGTTCCAAGTAGATTTGTTTACATCAATTTTTAAATATGATATCTCTCAAATGGCCGCCTCTGGCGTTGATGGCGTATTGTGCCCTTTTTGCAGCATTTTCCATCGTTTTTGCCAACATTTCGGCCGGAATAGCGGCTATTTCTTCACGAATGTTGTCCTTGAGCTCTTCTACGGTCCTTGACTTGTTAACGTAAACCTTTGACTTCAAATGTCCCCACAAGAAGAAGTCAGCGGGCGTCAAATCGGGCGAACGCGGTGGCCAGTCCAAATCACCACTTTTCGACATCAAACGGCCCGGAAACAAATTCTTCAGAAAATCGATTGTTATGCGACTTGTGTGCGGTGGAGCGCCGTCTTGTTGAAACCAGAACTGCCTCATACGCTTTCGACGAATAATTGGCATCACAAAATTGGTCATCATGTCGCGATAACGCTCCTGGTTGATGGTAACAGCATGGCCATTTTCGTTTTGGAAGAAAAACGGCCCAATGACCGTTTTCGCACTAACGTCGCACCAAACTGTGACTTTTTCGTCATGAAGAGGCAATTCTTGAATCTCCTGAGGATTTTCAGTGGCGTAAATACGGCAATTTTGCTTATTTACGGTCCCATTCAATGTGAAATGGGCTTCATCGGACATGATAATTTTGTTCCAAAATTGCTCGTCATCATCGGCCATTTCGATGACTCGTTGGGCCCATTCCAATCGACGAGGCTTGTCCGCAGGCAACAATCTTTGCGTCAATTGAATTTTGTACGGGAACAAATGCAAATCAAAGCGAATAATCCGTTGTAAAGTGGACCGAGCCATGCCCAAATGCTGAGAACGGCGTTTTTGGGATGTTCTTGGGGACCTCTCAACACTGGCTCGTACGGCAGCGATATTCTCGGCCGATCGCCTTGGTCGACTTTTATTTGGCCTCTTCGGATTAGAAAGAGCCTCACCAGTCGAAAATTTTTCGTATAAACGCTTAATGGTGTTCTTAGAAGGCGCACTTCTCACATTTTTTAATATTTTAAAAGCACGTTGAGTTTTCACAATTGACTTCTTCTGTTGAATGTAAATTTCAACTATTTCAGAGCGCTCGCGTGGCGTGTATTGTTCCATGGTAAAAATCTGCTTGGACTGACGCTTCAAACGCGGTATGTCATTAAGCGATCTGACATCTCTGTCAAAAGTTATGGCGTTGCCAGATGGGTCCGTCGAATATGGGCAACCCTGTACCACCTTACCCAGTACATTTCTGGTTATATACATATAGTGGCAATTAGTTGCACCAGCTGTCACATCTTTTTACTCTTAACTTATTGCACAGCAATAAACGTAAGTCAAAAGCCAGCCAGACAAAAATGCAAATTTGCTTTTTTTGTATAATCAGTACATGTGTAAAAAATTGTCAAATGTACAAAACTGATATAAATGTAAGTGTAGAAGGCAGTATTTGTCCGGTATGAAAAAAATATTGAAAATATTGAAGCATAATCATATATATATATACGAGTATATTGCAGGTTTGATCAACAAAACAAATGTCACATTAAGAACAATTAAGAACTGAATTGTCTTTCAGTAAATTGTTGATATTATACGAACCAACTTACTTTGATGGCTGTAGATGAGTGAAGAAATATTTAATGTCATTCCTTATGTGTCTAAAATTTTGAAGTGCAAAAATTTCGCGCTTGAGAAATGCACATTGTCGAAATGTATTGCAGTAACTTTGTGCCCACATATGTATATTTATTTATAAAAGAAAAAAAAAAATACTCAAAAGATTTTACTGCTTTCCTGAAAAATATGTATATATTTAAATATTACAATATATCATACAGATACACCAGCATTTCTTAAATTATACAATTTGGCCAAAAAAGTACCATAACTCAAATGAACGATTCAAATGTTGCCCTCCGCCGGATGTTCTTATGTTATTTTATTACATAGAATTTTTTGTTGCATATTTGCAGGTTCAAAATATTTTAATTGCGATTTTCGAGGAAATGTTTCTAATTTTATATATTTCATTTCAGAAATGTATATAACATAATATATAACTTTAAAGGCATTTAAAATATCTCAATATGTACTTAGACGTCGATTCGTTTTTGCTAGACAACTTCTTAAAGAATTGGTTATATTTAAAATAGCTGATTTAATTATTTTTCTATTATGTAATTATTTTTGAACCAAATAATTCACAACCAATTCTAAGGCCGCAGTTAGGACAG
Organism: Philornis downsi; assembly: GCA_019455685.1. NCBI lineage: Eukaryota > Metazoa > Arthropoda > Insecta > Diptera > Muscidae > Philornis > Philornis downsi. Next base: position 1,729,414 of record JAHXMU010000030.1, on the reverse strand, counting down.
AATTCTTCCTCCAAATCTTTGATATCGGAATGCTGAAAGACCGGTTCTATGGGATCGGAACTAGTTGCATGGTATAAAAATATTGGTTCCAAACTAGTGGTTTTTCTTAATTAGCATAGACTTATCATTTGTGCACATCAGATAGTGAAAAAATTGGTTTTGTACTCGTATTTTTGGGAGTGGTAAAAAAAACGTTAAAGGCAAGCATCAATATTGTTGTGCTAAATGAAAAAAGTCGTAAAAATGCAAACAGATCACAATATTTCACTTCATACTAAAGAAAATATTATGTCCCGTCGATTCTTAAATTTACGTTAAATTTCAAATTTATAATAAAAAAAATATAAAATAAAAGAATATTTATTTATTTTTGAGAAATAAATTTATTTACAAATGCCAGCGATTAAGGCTTTTCACATGATGACAGCAAGGTCGTATTGACACTGCCACTTCGTGTTACAAAATTTGTTTATTTTATATGAGTGGCGATAGCTGTCATTTTTAAACTTAAAATTAATTTCCGCCCTCATCTGTCCAATTGTTTTATTTCTATCCCGTTTCATTACGTTCTTCTTTAAAATATTAAAAACTTCACCATTGCATATAGAAAGATTGTTAATTTTTACAATTTCCTTTACTGATGAAGTACAGATATTGAATGCTTCACAAATATTTCGAGGTAGAGATTACTTCGGAGATGTGGCATTACAATGTTAAAAGCTACAGTTGTTTTTCCTAAATGTTGTTAAACCAACCTTACAAAAATAATGTGTTCATATCGTTACCATAATATAGTTACCAATATATAGGTATAGTAATATAGTAAAGTAAATTACTGTAGCGAACCAGTGGGAAGGCCGGTAGTACAAGGAATACTGTCATAAATTATAGAACTTTACTTAAAGTCTTGCTGACATTTGTTTACAATTCAATGTTTAAAAAATTAATAAAAATAAATATAAGAAATACCTTATGAGAAAGTGTTATCTCTTTGAGCGGCATTAACTCTTTGAATATGGGAGGTATATTTTACCCAATATAAGAGAGAACAAAGAAAGCTTTGATCTAAGACAAAAAATTCAACTTACGGAATAAAATAAGCAAAAAATATATACGTAAAGCGATAAACCAACTATAATAAACAAAACAAACACCAACATTATAGTAGAATTCGTAGCAACCAGTCTTTGTGCAAAGGTCTATGCATGGAATACACATGCACGTGAGCTGGTAATCTGCCAGCTATCTTACATTCATCAACTGGAGATATTGGGGAAACAAGTCCGCTATGTGCGTAGAACTCAAACGTCTGACGACTGTGCACTGTCAGACACTGACCCTTGAAAGTTTTATTTCGGATTATGCACTATGCCAGTGCTCGTAATTCTTGTAGTTCACACTCTTCTCCAAATATTGACTCGAATGAATGTCTGCATGCGAATGTTAAGCTTGGCAAGCAACGAGAGCTTTTGGGTTTATGTTGTAGGGAAGGTATGAAGAGGAGCGTGAAAATTTTAAAAAGCAACAAATGTATTAGTTTACTTACAATTTGTCACTTTATTGATACTGTTTGGTTGGGACTCTAGTTTATCAAGTGAGACTGATGCTGTCGCTGTTGCGGTTAACTGCAAAATGCGGCGTGAGTGTTTTTATCACACTGAATTTGGAGACAGCAACCAGTCAGTGTTAGCGACAGTGATGAGATTTCAAACTAGTGCTATAAAGCTGGCAAATTATATTCGTTACGAATAATTTAGTACTAATATTAGTTGACGAATTTAACAATTTTGCTAATTGAATAAATGATGTAATATCAAATTTTATAATTGCCGAATAGCCGAATTGCTGAGCAATTGAATAGTCGCATAATTAAATTTGTCATAATTTATGTAACTTAAGATTGAAGTAATAAGGTGTATTTTTTATTTCAGGCTGGCATAAGTCACACTGTTTAATAATTTGAATAATTTTGATCTGCCATAATATGAAATAATCTATATGCATTTTTCGGAAATTGTTGGGGTTGGGTTGCGTTCTCTTGTTTAGGAATAAACTTTATTTTCAGTATTTTGTAGCATTATAAACCCTTCAAGATCAAAAGTGCACATTTTAAGTACAATATATGTATGCCTGACATCAGTGTTAGAAATTTCTTCATATATTTGTTCTTATCTTTTTCCTAATTTTTTGTTGGCCGTGGATTGGAATGGGAGAATTACGCATGGGATTATTTTTATTGATTATCTTCAAAAAGTAAAAACCATAAACGGCGAATATTATGCTAGTTTACTGCAACGTTTAGGTGATGGAATTGTGAAAAAAAGTCCGCATTTGGCGAAAAAGAAAGTGTTGTTTTATCAAGACAATCCTCCAGTTCGCACATCCACCAAAATTAATGAATTAAAGTTCGAATTGCTTAATCACGTACTTTATTCGCCAAATTTAGCTCACTCAGGCTATTTTTTATTTTCAAACTTGAAAAAATGGTGTGGTGGTAAAAGATTTGCCGATAATGAAGAGGTGAAGTCTGCGGTTGATGGCTGTTTTAAGAAGTTTGACGGTTCTAAACAGGGTAGAGAAGCTATGGAATATCGCTGAAAAAAGCGTATCGAGCTAAAAGGAAATTATGTTGAAAAATTAAGAAGATTTTTTTTCACATTTTTTGTGTATTCTTTGTTAGGTCGGCTAGTTTTGGGACCGACCTCGCGTCTCGGAAAAGCACGAACAAAAGCAGCGTTTAAAAACAGTTTAATCACTCGTCAAGGAGTAGCTCGAAAGCTATGTTTCAGAACCTCAATACATACAAATTTTCTAACAGCACAGGAAAAATACTATATAGGTTTTGTATCGGTTAAATAATTTTAGAAAAATATTTCATTGGCACATCTTTTTAATACATTTATATCTTCGTAAAACTGATCTACAATTAAAGTGGTAATTATGATTTAGTTCGCGTTAATTTTCATACAAATGAAAGGAATTTACTTCAAGAGAGGTAATTAACTATCCTGTGACTGAGTGCCTCTACCTGCACCGATTCTAGATGGTTCAGAATGGAAATTTTCCCCACGCTTATGGCACCTCCATATTAAATTTGGCAATATGGCGAACAATTTTATGGAATATGGAGGTTGGGCAAGGAAATGTTTTCGTATTACAACTACCGCCTGCCGCGTGTAGTTATTCCTACAGGTTTATATTAAGACTGATCAGAACTGTAAACCAAATCAGTTTCTTCAAAAAAAAAAAAAAAAAAAAAAATAAAATTAGATTAATATCCATTAACTTGTCCATATATATATGAATATTGTAAGACGCTTCAAGAAGATGGTTTTTTATAGTTGTTGAGCGATTTTCTCAGATTCACAGATTCTACAATAACGCTATTGAAATGTTTGTCAGTTTTTCCACAGCTCATCACAATGTAGCTGATGATGCGGAAAAGTCATCTGACTCTGACGACTCCCCTATTCAGTCCAAAGTTTAATCCTGTTCAAAGAACGTCCAACGAGCTATGCACTTAACAACAAATCATTAATTGCACTAATTTCTCCATTAGATTGCCACATATATCTGAACATTTCGTGATCAGTACATCTGTCATTTCACTTTGTAGCACATTGCTGCATCTTGCTTTTGGACACTAATTTCGACGTCACCAGCGCTGATTTTAAAATTTTGTCAATTATTGAAATAGACATTTAGAGTAATTGCAAATGCAAACATTTTAATGACACTGTGTCGTTGAATAGGTAAATATAAATTATTTAGTAGACTACTGTGATAATAATTTGATAAATGCATGTACATATGTATGTACATATGTATTTGTTTAAATGAATATTTCAATAACTTATTTCCTTACTACCTAACCCCGACTAAATGTACATATCGATCGTATTATTCCGTGTCTCGAGTTTATTTGAACCACAAATGTTAAGTGTCTTCACTTTTGGATGATATCTCATATCACACTCCTCTAGACGGCACAGTGCCTTTCGGCCCGGACTATTATCAGTGCGCTGCTATCGTATGGCTTGTATTTCAATTTAATGACGGAAATGAATCTTGCAATTTCGCAGAGACTAACGCGCCGCCGCTTTGACAGCATGCTGCAGCAATAGTGCTAGTTGAAAAATAAACAGTAGGCTTGTGTTGTTGTGGGAGCCCCTCAACAAAAACAAAAAGCTTCTTTCTGTGCTCTAAGTCTACGAGCACTTTTTCGAAAATGTGAAAAAGCTTAATTGAGTTCATTGTCAGAAACGTGAATGTGTGTGTATACACACTCACACTAAGACTTCTTGCCTGTGTGTACTTAAGTCTACTACTACTACGGCCGCAGCTGCGACTGCTCGACTGCTAAAACACTTGACTGGTTTCGGTATTGAGACATGTTTTCAGCAGTTAAAATCAATTTACATTTTCAGTATAAAGTTAACATTAAACGCAACCACCGACGACCGACACAACAACGAATAAACACGATGACAATATCAATAATAAAATAAAATAAAAAAAAAAAACAAAATAGGAAATTAAAAACTGAAAACGGCTTTTTACACAAGACACAATTCCAAAGATTAAGAAAAAAATTTATATGTAAATTACATTACATGTAAAGAATGATGATCGCAGCCATTGCATTCATACAAATAAAATAGAATTAATTTAGAAAAAAAGGCGAAAAAATAAATTGCCAATTGAAGTGAATGATGATAAATGTTGGAGGAGCGCTGGGAGAGGGTAGTGGGAGAACAAACAGTGGAACGAATAACTGCTATAGAGCTCGCTTCTCCGCTAATACTACTAATCATATCTATGTAGACGAATGAAAGTATGAGAGTGCGTGTTCGTCGGTCTGTCCATACGTGTCTCACCCGCTGGCATTTCTGTTGTTTGCTAGAAATCGAATTACAGCAGGAAAACTCATAATAATTGTAATATTGTTAATTATTTGTGTTGAACAAGTTGTAGACAACGATTCGACTTGATTCAGATAGACAATGCACATACATATATGCAGAGTGTGTGGAAAATACCATTTAGCCAAGACATTACTGGCGGCTGAGCAGTCGTACTCAACGTCTAGCTGTTCATCTATCCATCAGTCCGCCAGTACACACGACAGTGCGTTGTTGTTTATATAGTTAGTTCGTATAGTTAGTGTGTAATGTGATTATTATATTATTAAGCTCTTTCTTCATATTTTTATATACGATAATGTTAGATAACAAAGGCCATTTGTTGCTCGCAAGCTGACTGTCTGCCTGCCCGAGCGATTGCTCTTTTCTGATATTGCCAATGCTGCTTCTCCGATTCTCTGGTTCTGTTGATGAGCAAACGTTCAAGTTATTTATTCAATAGAAAATTTATAAATAACAAAAAGGCAAAGAAGAAGAACAAGAAGCAAACAACTTTGAATGAATAAAAAATAGAGTGCGAAAAAGAATTAAGCAAACAATGAGAATGAATTGGAAATAATGCAAGGCAAAGTATGGATATACATGGCACAAAAAGAAAAAACCAAACTGAACTTCCCATACACATGTATGGAGGCATCGTGTCGACCCCCCTTACTATATGGCTCATGTATAAGCAAATCAAACATATGAACATCGTGGATACGAATGAAACAAAACGAACAAGCAAAAAAAAGTAACGAACGCTCCGTCAAACAATCGACCAGTAGCAATGCACACACAGATATGGCTTGTAATTATCAAGAGCTTAAGCTCGTTTTCTTAACGCGAGAGAATTTTCGTTTTGAAAGCTTCGCTAAATTATAGAACAGAGCGGCTTTGGGGGGTTTAGTTACTGAATCAAAATAGACATATGGAGTCATCGTTATTTCCTGGGAAAAATGTAGAATTCATACAAAATTTTTACGAAATTATCAGTAATTTTTGCATGAAATTAGTATTGACACTGAAACCAGCCAACTTGTCGCTTAATGCTTGAGAGAGAACATTTTTTCAATTGAAACTAGGACAAAGAGACCGTGGAAATGACTGACAATAATAAGTGAGGGACAGTGCACAGATAATGCAAGAAATTTGCCCAAGCTTATAGTGCGTACGTGTATGTGTGTGCAATACTAAAAATGGGGATGAAAAAATTGGTGGCCTTAATAATAAAATATAAATGATCCATAGTTGCTCGTTCAACAATCTTTTAACAGCAATTTAAAGAGTCCACGGCAATAACTCTGTGTTTTGTTCGTAGATTTATGTATTACATTTCCACTTTCACTGCAAATTTTATGTTAACGATTTTATTCACCATGACCCAGTGTGGATGGAATGCAAAAAAAAAAACTCAATTAATTCTAAATATTTTCCTCGTTTTTTGTTTTACTCTGATGTGGAAGTGAAATAATTCAATGGAATTTGAGATTTCACGTAATGATATTGTATATTATCATTTTGTTTCTATGATAAATTCAGAGGGCGCATATCCTAGACTGTTTAAAAAAGTGTAAGAGAATCCTTTTGTAAACAATGGCATTAATATCTTAAAAGTTCATAAATGGTAACAACAGATATGCTAACCGGTGCGGTGTACCGAGCCCATTAAGCGAGATGGGAGGCGGGCTATTTTCAAATAGCGTCAGTAGGCAGTCACAAAAATGTAAACATAGTAAGTGCGAATAGCACTCTTGGAGATCAAGCGATTAGAAATGCATAGATTTTATGCGTTAGAATCCAAATTCGGCTTACAAATTTTCGCAGTACGTCAGATTTTAGAGAAATTTGCAGTTGATATAATTAAAAAAGTGCCACCAGTAGAAAAATATTCTATAGATGGCGTTAAAAATGGGACTTGATTCTAAATAATTTGCACCTGATTAAAAATTCTATTTCCTTTTACAAACCTTCTTTAGTTTGTGATACGTCACGAAAATTGAGAAGCAATATATCTCTGAGGTTGCTGCAAAAATCAGAGATGAAAAAACATTTATCATTTATCGTTTTTGGTTAGCTTATAAAGACGCTTAAATTGGAAAAAAAAACCTTTGGCCAAATATACCAATTAGCGTTCCTTGTTTTTCTCTATTTAGAACTTACTCTAGGGTTAATTTGTTCAGAACTGAGTTACATTTCTTATTGGTTCCTGCGGAATATTTATCAGAAAACGTATAAAATGTTCCAAAATGAAAATTTTCAAAATTTCAAATCAAATTCCAGTTCGAATTCCAGAGCACATTTCATAAATAAAATTTTCTAAATTTGTTAATTCATATCTACATTACATATCTCAATTTTCGTTTTGTAAATTAATATTAAAATGAAACGCCATGTCGAAATGACGATACCAACGTCCTTTGTCACCTTTTTTTGATTGCTGAGAATCATTTGAATTTGTGGACAATTTTAATCCGCTCCTAACTTAAATTATATTTTTTTTTTTAAGTTTTATGTCGACAAACATTGAGATAACACAACGTCTACAAATAGTTCTCTGTCTCTCGTGAGAGCAATGGGAGAGCGCAGTGAATGAAAGCGAAAATCAAGTAATAAAACAGCATTGTTGTTATTGTATTATAGGCCAAGAATAACTCCCTCGTAGCAGTATTAATTTGCCATACAATAAAATAAAAATAATAATAGAATCAGTACGTTTAATGGTTAAGATCAAGTGGAATTGTAAACCCATGTTATCATCACCGTTGTCACAGTCGTTGTCGCCGCTGTCGTTGTCGTCTTTGTCCTCGTCTTCTCTCACGTCAATGTGAAGAAGAGAAAGAATAAAAATATCTCATATTATCTTTTGTAATTTGAATAATGTAAATATCGTAAAAGAAAACAAAATACCAAAAGACTACTTACTACTACCAGGACAGACAATCACTATCGTGTCGTGTAAGTACGTACGCGCGCATTTGTATACATTGTCATTTACCGATATATCGTCATCTGCCTGTGTCATCGCAGAAGAAAAATAAGACAAAAACAAAAAATAACAAAATAGAAATTTAGAAATTTTCGCTTCTGAATTTATATTTCCCACAAATGTCAATACTACTGTTAAGTCACCTATAAACGAACTAAAAAGTATTGAAAGAAGCAATAAGCCAAAACGCGAAAAGAGTACTCGAAGAGTGGTGAAATGCGTCAATCTAGTGCTGTGACGTTGCTTAGTTTTGTATAGGAATTTATGTTTAATATGGGCCAGACCATCAGCAACATACAAAATGGCAATCACGAAGGCGGCAACTCTGATAGCAATTCGGTTCTCTACAGAGAACGTCAAAATGCTACATTACCCTCAACTGCAACAACCATGGCCGTCTCTGGTGCTTCCGAAAAAACACGTAGAGGCGGTCCCGAGATACAGACGCCACGTATACGACCGGTTACTATGGGTGGCCCGTCGCCTTTGAGTTTCAACACAGAAAGTGAATTGAAGAAACTGGAGATTATCTCAACAACAAAGGCGGAGCAACAAAACAGTTCAGCCATAGAAAATGGATATCATAAAACGGATTATTGTTACTACCGTACACCCCAGGGAAACTTCCATAAATTGCCCACAGATTCGTACCACAAGATGTCTGAGGGCTGTTACGTGCGACTGACCGACGGTAACTTTCGTCGCCTGCATCTGTTGGATAACAAGGTGGGCAAAAAGCTTTTGGATTCCAATTCCAACTCAAATCGAAACTCGATGACCATTCACAGCAATAACAATAATAGCAACAATGGCAGTACAAATAATAACGGCAGAAGCATAGCTTCTGGCGGAGGGAGCGGTGCGGGCGATAAGCCATCTTCGAAAGTGAAAAGTCAAATGATGAAGTTTTTAAAACGTTCCAAATCACATACTCCAGCCACGCTCAAGCAAATACAAGGTTCGGGAGGGGGATATATTGAGCGAAAATTGAATGTGAAAATTCCACACGATGGAACTGCATTGAATAGCCTGAGTCCGGTCAAGGAGGGAACTGCCTCCACAAATAACAAAGTGGTAGTCACTATGATGGAAAATGGAGGATTACCTATTGTAGCCACCAGCAAAGCGGAGAAGTTCAAAAACAGGGAATTGGAAAATTCCGCAAAATCAAAAGCAAAAAAGGTAAATAAATGATAAAAAAAGAATGTTTTTTAGTTAATGACTTATACTATGTTTGTCAACAAAGACATATATATTTCGAAAGAGTAAATATTGGCTTAATGTCAGATTTTAATATAATCTCCTTTGTCAGAATGGCCACTATCGTATTGATACTATCTAATGCGCAGGTAATTAACCAAACATGTCGACGTGTACAAAATTTTGCAGTTGGAAAAAATAATGTTACTGGAAATGTTATTTTTGTACCAAACAACTAGCTAGCTAGTACTAGCTCTTAACATTGAGATGTCAACGATTTGGGGCAAATGGCTTTAATTTTGTCAGATTTATATTAACTCTTGATACCGCAAAACCTAGTAAGTTTCCTAACAACATGCCAGGAAATATGAAAAATGTAAACATTTACAATTTAGCAGGTAAATCAATCAATAAATTCGCTACGAAGGAATGAAAGAATCCAAAATTAGTTAGAACGCTTAATGTTACACCCGAACAAAAATGTGTGTATGCAATTTTGCTGCATACAACCGTTCTCAAATATAATATATGGAAGTTATATGTGACAAGGAACTTGAATATGGAGGAACTTGAATGTTAATTGTCATAAATAACAAAATATTTACCGCGTTGAGGAACATGTCTTTGACTAACATTTATTATTTCGCAAATAAGTTTATTCAACTGTATAGTTCTTGTCGTGTTTTTTATTTGATGTATAGACTGTGGTGCTTCAGGCGATGCCATTACTTCGTCGACGATTCATCAGTGTAAAGCAGATTAACAAGTTTTGTTTCTGCCAATTAATAATAATAATCGGCATTGCAATAGAAATACAGGAGCAAGGAACTGAAAAGGATGTACCGTCAAAAATGAATCAATACATAGGACAATATTTTGATTAAAATGGGGCAAATACTTCCAAATGCAATAAAGTAATGAGGTCTAGGTGAATAGTAATAGTAGTAGTAATAGTTGTCTAGTAATAGTAATGGGGTCTGGGTAATAGTAAAATCAATTGGAAATTGTCCTACATGTGTACAGTGTCTTTTCAAAATAATCTAAAAATGGTTAGGCATAAGAAATTGCGAAAAGCACTCACTGTTATGAAATAGTTGCAGAGCTAATAGCTTATGAGTAAATGAATCCTATAATTTGAAATCAACATGTACATCGACAAAGTGTTGCCCAAATACTATATGGTAGTATAATTGGGCAGATAACCAAGGAAAAGTGACTTTTCGACTCCAAATTATGACATGTTCCAGGCTTGACTAAGTTTGTTTGGCTAATGAAACAGTTTTGATTCAAGTTAAACTAAACATGCAAATATATACTTTTTTGATATATAACTCTATTAATAGAAGTACAACTGAGGAAAAAACGAAATGATAACTATCACTCTTCGGGATCAAATCATCTTTAATTTATGAGAAATCAAAATAGAAATTTTAAATACATCGAACATGCCCAATTCAAAAGTGGTATTTGATTCCTCAAATCTGTTTGGCTAACGTCATATCTACAAATACCTTTGTCGATGGGGCGAACGAGTTCGTACAGTTACAGATCAACAAAACATTACTTTGGATAGAGACTTATTATTATTTCATATTGATTCAGAATTCTTGCATTTCAACATTTTTATAGTCGCTCAATTTTTAATTTTTTTGAAGTGAGGAATAAGTCTGATATGTGCATTATATTATAAAATTTGTTTAAGCTGGAGAAATTAGTGCTGGAAGTTTTTACTTAAGATGGTAATATAACATTCGAAACCTATGCTTTTTCATTGCTTTTTTAATATAGGGTAATTTTTTAATCGTATTTTTTTTTTTAAATTTAATAAAACAAAATCGAATAAATAGCTTTGTGTACATAGTCCTGCCATATGTTCTGTTACACAATTTCCAGCGCTTATCGTTCAAAACTTCTTGCGGGAATAGAACCGTTAACTTTTTTTTCAGAACACATGCACTGATTAGTGAAGAATACTAGTTAGTTTGGTTTCAGTTTGCAATCTATTAACATGGAGTGGGGCGTTAAAGATAATCGAGCCGGCGTAATAGCGTTGCATAAGTGCGGAAAGAGTGCTGGTCAAATTTTCGTGCTATTGCTCGCTTCGGCGAATTGTCTGGAGTAGAAGACAGGCCGTACGAGTGCGGTAGTAAAGGCAGTGCGTGAAAGAATTCGGAGAAATCCCCTTAGAAAGCAGAAAATCATATCCAAAGAATTGGATATATCAACCAGATCCATGTCTAGGCTGATTCGGGATGATCTGCATTTGAAAGCCTATCGTCGGTCCACGGGGCATCTTCTACCTCCTCAGCTAAAAAAAATTAGGCTGGAAAGATGCAAACGACTTTTGCAGTGGCACGCGGACAATGGCCATGAAAACATTCTGTTTACGGATGAGAAAATTTTTACCGTGGAAGAAGTTTTCAACAAACAAAATGACAAGATTTATGCCACTTCATCTAAGGAAGCGAAAAAAGTTGTTCCAAGGGTTCAACGTAGCCATCATCCCTCTTCCGTAATGGTTTGGTGGGGGTCTCCCACCATGGTGTCACATCCATTTCTGTGAAAAGGGCGTAAAAACTGGTGCAAAGGTTTACCAAAAAGATGTGTTAGAGGGTGTTGTGAAAGGTTTGACCAATACCCTTTTTAATGGACGTAGATGGATCTTCCAACAGGACTCTGCTCCTGCGCACAAAGATAAAACCACGTAGGAGTGGCTCAAAGTCAATATTCCTGGCTTTATAGCAGCAGAAGATTGGCCATCAGGGAGTCCAGATCTCAATCCACTGGATTATGCTTTGTGGTCAGAATATGGCTTGCAAGACTCCCCACAGAAATTTGGGAAGCCTTAAAACAGCATTAACCAGAGCAGCGTCCTCGATCTCCATGGAAATCGTACGTGCGGCTATAGCCCAATGGCCGCACCGTTTGAAAGCTTGTGTTAAAGCAAAAGGCGGCCATTTCGAGTGAATACAATTTTTTTTAATAACCAATATTGTCTTCTAATAAATGAAATAATTTTGAATACAATATGAATATTGTTTTTTTTTTATCGCGTTTTATATTTGTAACAGAACATATGGCAGGACTAGGTACATAGACTAACGACTTGATATAACCCCACAAGAAATAATCAAGAGGCGTTAAATCGCAAGATCTTGGGGGCCAATTCACAGGGCCAAATCAAGAGATAAGCTGCTCACCAAATTCATCCCTCAACATATGCATTGTTTCACGAGCAGTGTGGCATGTTGCACCGTCCTGATGAAACCACATGTCAACCAACTTCAACTGAGCCAATTGGGGTACAAAAATTCCTTGTGGTTGAGTAACACGTGCCCAATCGCTGAGAACGGCGACGAATTGACATTTCACGATTGTCATTAACACTGGTCGCTACGGCTGCAATATTTTCTTCGGTACGCACTCTACGCGTGCGAGTCGATGGTTTTATGTCCAACAAAGTAAATTTGGTGCGAAATTTGGAGATAACAGCACGAATTGTTGATTCAGCAGGTAGATTATGACGACCATAAAGTGGTCGTATCAAACGATGTACATTTGTCACAGAGCACGAATTTTGATAATAAATTTCAAAGATTTGCAATTGTTGCTCGTTTGTTAGTCTTTGCATGATGAAATGGCAGAGTATACTGTACACTTTTCACTTTTCCAACCTGAAAAACTTAGTTCTTAAAAAATCATAAAAATCACATAGCGGTAACGTTTTTTGTGCAAACCAATCCATATCAGAGCTACAAAACACTATTTTTGTTTTTATCTAACAGTGCTTTCCCTGGGCTATATTATTTGCGCCGTTGTCAATTTCTTCTTTTGTATAGGGTGTCCGTCGGGAAGGTATACTACTTTGTTTGTAATTTTTGATTAAATGAAAGAGAATGGATCTTATATTGGATAAATGTTTTATTTCATGTCGGCAATTATGTATGGAATACAATATCAGAACGCATTTTGAACGCATTTTTCATTACATTCTCACACATTTCACGCGGTATTTCATTAATTTTATCACGAATATTTTGTTTGAGTTGCTCAAGCGTTTCTGGTTTGTTTACACAAATCTTGTATTTCAGATATACCCACAAAAAAAGTCCGGAGCAGTCAAATCAGGCGACCGTGGAGGCCAATCAACATCACAATTTCTTGAAATAACTTGTTGTGGGTCAGCTACAGACCCTCTTTCTTCGAAATCATTCCCTACACGATAAATAGTGCGTCTTGTTGGCAAGTTGTTTCTCCCAAAAGTTTCACGTAATTTTCTCATCGTCACAGTAATCGATGACTAATTTTGATAAAATGTTTTATTGTCCCGACGGACAACCTGTTAGTGTAAGATAAAATATTTTCACAAATCTACTATATTTTCACGTTAAATTCGACTCCTGTAAGGCATAATTATTAGCGCTTATTAAAATTGTTTTAGTTCAAATAATTACCCTCTATTAATTGCAGATTTATTTTCTTATAAACTGAAGAACTAATAAAAATGCGCGTTCTAGTTGTTTCTATAATTTAGCAGATATTGGTAAAGGCGCTTAAGCCCCTAAGACCCCCATCGCATTTCTGCTGGTTTCAAGATATTTTGAAGAGAAAAATAGAAGCTCTTTCAATTTTTAGGCCCAACAAGGCCAGTTTATTGTACTTTTTGCAATTGAAGCACACCCATAATCTGTCTGGTATAGCTAATATTTTTTTTACTTATTATTACAGCATAATTTTTAATAATTTGTATTCTTGTTTTTTTATGCAATAGGGATCTCCCAATATGGCTATACGCAGCAGTGCGCCAATGCGTTGGCGAGCTACAGAGGAGCATATTGGAAAATACAAATTAATTAAAACAATTGGCAAGGGAAATTTTGCAAAAGTGAAATTGGCCAAACATTTGCCGACTGGCAAAGAGGTGGCTATTAAGATAATTGACAAAACCCAGTTGAATCCTGGTTCGTTGCAAAAACTGTTTAGAGAGGTAAGTGTCACTCCCGCCAACGCCCTTTTTTCTTTTTTTTCGTATGGTACCGAAACTAATTCATAATTGCTTAACTATACTGCATACACGTCTATTCATTGTAATAATTATGCCTCCTTTAGGTTAGGATAATGAAAATGCTCGATCATCCCAATATCGTGAAACTGTTTCAAGTTATTGAAACAGAGAAGACGCTGTATTTGGTAATGGAATATGCGTCGGGTGGAGAGGTATTCGATTATTTGGTATTACATGGCCGCATGAAAGAAAAGGAAGCTCGGGTCAAATTTCGTCAAATTGTCTCTGCTGTGCAATATTGTCACCAAAAGCGTATAATACATAGGTAACTTTGAAGACGTTAGGTAATATTCGATCTTCGTTTTTAATTTTTACCATTTCATGAACACATTGTTACAGAGATTTGAAAGCTGAAAATCTATTGTTAGATAGTGAGTTAAACATAAAGATTGCAGATTTTGGATTTTCCAATGAGTTTACTCCTGGTTCTAAACTGGACACATTCTGCGGTAGTCCTCCCTATGCTGCCCCCGAACTGTTCCAAGGCAAAAAATACGATGGCCCGGAAGTTGATGTTTGGTCATTAGGTGTTATATTGTATACCCTTGTAAGTGGGTCATTACCTTTCGATGGCTCAACATTACGAGAACTGAGGGAACGTGTGCTCAGAGGCAAATATAGGTCATTATCTTCTACAACAACATATGATTTATTAAACAAGCTATAACAAAGGAATCCCTGTCACTTTGGCACTTTCAGGATTCCATTCTACATGTCTACTGACTGTGAAAATCTATTGCGTAAATTTTTAGTATTGAATCCGGCTAAACGTGCTAGTCTCGAAACCATCATGAGTGACAAGTGGATGAATATGGGGTTTGAGGATGATGAATTAAAGCCTTACATTGAACCTAAGCAAGAGTTAGGCGATGCCAAACGGATAGGTAAGACGGGTACTGTATACAAAACCATTATAATTAACATTTTCTTCACTCTTTCAACCGTTGTATATAAACAGCCGCTCTTATTTAAATTAAAGAAAATGCAAAAGAAAAATAGTGATTTGTATACAAAAGTGCATGTTCTAATAATTATTCATATGCTCCAGTATTAAACGTTGTCATATCTTGTCGATCGTTGTCTTTATATAGTACTGCATAATCATTTTGGAGCTTTATGACAGCAAATCCTTTCGTTGTGCGAAAAAGATTACATGCAAATGTTTTATGCAATCAGTGGTTATTAGAAAATGCGTTTTTGTACAACCCATCATTATCATTTATGTCCATTACCACCAACGCACTACAGAAGCAATAACACCAATTACCATCACTCACCCTAAAGATCTACCTTACCGCCCAACCACTCATCACTTTCTTTACCCGCCCATCGCCATCTATGCCACCTTTCACCCAACCGCCAATATCACCCCCACCAAGGGGCTGGATGTTGTTTTTCTCCTCTTGTTAATGTGTAGCGCTCACAAGTTTGGATCTTCTTATCTACAAATTATTTCTTACTTTTTCGTTTATTTGTTAACAATATTGCCTACGATCTTTTCACAAGCCCACAATATTCATGTTGAATGCCCTCCATAAAATGAGGGGTTTATTGCCAGTGTTACTCTGTATATATGTACAATTAAGATTGACGTATGTATATATCTTTGCAAAAAGAGACAACGTTATGATTTGGTTTCATAGGAAAGACTAAATTACGTTAATATCCCAACGCGACCTGGGTCGAAATTTAATAACTAAATTGGTTAAGTTTGGAATATTTTGTTATCAATCCTTGTACAGTTCATTAGTACCGGCAGATTGAGTGAAGGAAGTACACAAGAGTTAGCCTCCGTCGTACCATTCCAGGGTCTATATGCGCCTTTTCGCTTTAAAAACAAGAATCGGCACTACATATGTCTTTTAAAAATTGCTTTAATAGCTTATTGCATTTAAGATTATACAGCATTTACTTACGCACTTGTGGACTTTATTTCTTTGTTTGCAGCATTAGCGTGCATTTAATAAAAACTCATGAGATAATATAATATTAAACATAAAATCAATTTTCACACAATTGGGAATTGGTAAACATAAGCTCATTAATAATCGAATCAAATTAGTTTATTAATACGAATGTGTAAAAATGTGTTTGTATTTGAAATCCGTTTGATGATAACCATTTCTATATAATATTCGCCTATCTTATTACTCACTATAGGCTAATACATTATATATTTTTTCCTCCCCTGTATGTTCACGTTGTCGACCTTTTCAATGATTCTTCCCGGAATTCATTTGCTGCGACGTAATTTGATGGCGCCGTATTTCTTCCTTTACTCTTCCTCTGAATAGAAACCCTTGTTGCAATGGGCTATAATAGACAAGAAATCGAAGCTTCATTAACACAAGTACGTTACGATGATGTATTCGCAACATATTTATTGCTGGGAAGAAAAAGTACTGATGTAAGTAAATCAAACTACCTAGTCTCTGTATTGATTTTGCGTGAGTGACACATTTCCCCCCTACTTTAATAGCCTGAAAGTGATGGTTCGCGATCTGGTTCATCACTTTCTTTACGAAATATATCTGGTAATGATGGAACAGCTATTTCTGCAAATACTTCGGTACAAAGCCCAACGCACCGTGGTGTCCACAGAAGTATTTCTGCTTCTAGTACAAAACCAAGTAGAAGGGCTTCATCTGGGGCTGATACTCTACGTACGTTAAATAAGAATAAAATATTAATAATTATAAAGAGAAATCTGATGGGAATTATATATTAATCTGCTATTGTGTACTTATTAAAGGTGTGGCTCCCGGCAATACAGCTGCTCAAGTTGCTACCACAGGAACAGCTGGTACCGTTCCGTCCAGCACTAACTATGCAATTGCTGGTACTGGATCTACGGCGGAAAGATCTTCAATGTAAGCCAGATTTAATAAATAATCTTAAAACTCCTACTAATCATCATTGTAATTGTCGGTACAGAAGTAGCAACTTTAAGCGTCAAAATACTATAGACTCAGCCACAATCAAAGAGAACACTGCACGTCTTTCAGCCCAAAATCAAAGGCCGGCCTCAGCCACTCATAAATTATTGACGACAGCAGATACATGTAAGTATATTGATGCAAATTTTCTCATTGGAATCGTGAGCTTAACCTGCCATTTCGTTCACAAAACAACAGCTATAAGTAGTCCGAAACCTCGTTACACGCCCAAATACGACCCTACCAATAGTAATCGTCCTTCGGCCACAGTAAGCATGATGCCAAGGCGCTCTACCACACTATACGAGAAGACTTCTTCAACTGAGAAAACCAATGCTATTTCAACAGACTCAAAGTATGTATATGGACACCACTATTCTACATTTTTATTTTCGTGTTTTCATTTGATGCTCTTTATTAAATTCACCGGAAACTAGTACTGGTCTACTTACAACTATTCGTACACTGTACTACAAATCATATCAATTCATTTCTATGTTTATACACATGTATACATTTGACATTAATCCAAGCTAAACCCTAAAAAAAGAAAGGATTATAACTAACAATTGGATACACATACAGTGTTAAAACAACTTGATCAACATCAACTCCCTTAAAGAATTTTTGTTGCTCTGGGTCCGTTTTAATAACAAACAACCAATCTCAAACAACCCTCATTACTGTTATAGCTTCTTAAATTTTTAACCTAATTATTACGATGGACTACATATATATATATATGTCCTATGCCATATATCATCATATATGTATATCATGTATATACAGGGTGGAGCAATAGAACGTGCATATTTAAAAAATAGATTAAAAAATAAATACAAAAGGTATGGTTAAAATAAATCTAAGGCATTGTAGAGTAATAAATGGAGTTTATTTTTTAAAAATAACATCATCTAAATGGTGACCCTCTCTACGACAGCACTCCTCTAACCGCAAACGAAAATTATTGAAAACTTTCTTCAGTAAAACTGGTGTAATGGCTGCCATTTCACCACGGATATTCTCCTTGAGCTGAACGATGTTTCTTGGATTATTACTGTAGACTTTGTGTTTGAGGTATTCCCACAAAAAAAGTTATGAGGCGTCAAGTCTGGACTACGTGGGGGCCATGGGATATCACCTCTTTTCGAAATCAGTCTGCCAGGGAACATCTGCTTCACCACCGCCATGGAGTCATTTGATGTGTGACCGGTATCTCCATCTTGTTGGAACCAAGTTCTGGAATTCACTATTCTTGAACTTTCAATTTCTGGAGCCAAAAATCCGTCCAACATCTCAACATAGCGTTCCGTATTAACCGTGACGTTTTGGCCCCACGCATTTTCGAAGAAAAAAGGACCAATTATTCCTCTGCCAGAGATTACTGCCCATACTGCCACTTTAGGACTATGCAATGGTTTCTGGTGTTTGATTTTGGGATTTTCACTGTTCCAGTAACGATAATTTTGACGGTTTACGAACCCATTCATAAGGAAATGAGCCTCGTCAGAGAAAAGGATATTGTCAAAATTGAAAAATCGATTAAGCATTTCATTAGCAAATGCGAGCATTGCTATGAAGTCAGACTCTTTCAATTTTTGTGTTAATTGCAGCTTATATGGATGCAGTTTAAGAGCCAATATTAAAATTCTTTGCAAACTTCGTCGTGATAATTGTAAGACAGACGATCTGTTGCGAATCGACATTTGTGGATTTCCTCGTACTGACTCCATAACTCTCTCAACATTGTCTTCGGTCCTAGATGTTCTTGGGCGACCATTTGATTGTGGTTTAAATGTTGAACCGGTCTCTTCAAAACGCTTTACCCATATTTTAATTAAATTAGCACTCGGAGCTTCACTAATTCGCCGCACAATATAGTCGCCTAGTAGCAATATATGAACGAGGGTTCTCGTAAAATGCGCGCAAGCAAAATGCGCGATGTTTCCCGTCGAAGCGATTCATAGCGACTAAAACTCCATGAGTCCGCCAACCCAACGATGTAGGCGCTCCCCCGCCCGCGCCTTTTCTACCCCGCAAAAAAAGATGATGCAATATGCACGTTCTATTGCGCCACCCTGTATATGTATATATATTGATTGATTGATTAATAGCAAATGCGTTTTACAGTGCTTATATTTTTCTTTCAAATACGTTGTTAACAATCAAATAATCACACTTTACTATATAAATTCAAAATGCACTAATTTTTTTGATATTTCATTTTTATTTTTTTTTTGTCATTAAACCTACTCTATTGTAAAACTCATTTTGCAAACAAACCCCTAAAACCAATTTAAACCAAATCTACAAAATGGTACTACAATTTAAAACAAACCCTCCTCATACAATTAATATGCAATGGGTGAGTATAACAATGTTGATAAATTGTAATTTTTAAGTAAACTCAGTTAATAATTTCATTTTTTTCTAAACGCCTTAATAAATCAACAAATTAATGCTTTTTTAACTTATAAGAATGAACCAAACAAATAAAAAATGTGAAGGAGAGGGCAAAAAGGCTGAAGCTTTCTTATATTTCGTATACAAAACTAAACAAACATCTTACAGTTTTCTTTCCCCTAAACGGATTAGGCATGTCGTGAGGACTTCTATTAGGTGTCTAGGTTCTAGGCTTTTTTATTATGTTATATTAAAAAGGAACCTCATTTTCGTTTAGGGTTTCTACTCTATGTTCAAACGAGTTGGTGATGATCAAGATAGTCACTAACTATATTAAAATATGTTTCGTCTTGTTTTCATTTTTTTTTTTTTCACTTTATCGTTTAAGTTATTTTCTCACTTCACAAAAGTCCAGATTTTGTTGCAAATTATTTTTTCATTTGTTCACTTTTGTTCCTCTTGCAAATTGTCTGTTGTCATATCTCTCTGTAGTTTGTAATATTGTCTATCAAGTAGTTTAGTTTTTTATTACTATATAAATCTTCATACATGTCCATATGATGTTGTAAAATAATTATTGTGTTTAATTTCTATAAACTATAATCAAAATTCAAATATTGATTTTTGTTTTTGTTTCATTTTCTTTTTTCAACTCGGAAATTTTTCTTTTTTGCATGATGACACCACCACTACCAACCAAACCACCAAATCTCAAAAAAATTGCGATCTCAACAACAAAATCAAATCATCATCAAATTCAAAAAATCTAAATCAATCAACCGAACCAACTGCTTGGTCGCTGCGCTCGCATGTATTAATCAATACCCTAAATCAACCAACAAAATTCATTGATTTAAAACTGTTACTACTACTACATTGTATTGTATATTTCACTGAAAAATGATTGTGTGTATTATCAAATATCACCTACCTATTATTCTGCCTGCCTCCGCCCGAACGCCCGCTCGCCTGCCTATGCCGACTGACTACCTGCCATATGAATAAATAAAATCGTATATCGAAAATCGTTAAATGCAATTAAAATCGTAAAAATAAAACCTGAACGTGCGAACCCTAAAGCGTGTTCAACGACCTTAGAGTGACATCGGCTGTTAAATCTGGCAGACATTTTCCCAGGAATGTTCCATCACGTTCAACCTTTCATTCGGGTGAGTTTTGCTTTAAGAACCTACAACAACCTAGTAACAAAAACATGGCCATACAGACTTTTCACAATTTAATTGCTCTCTCACACACTTATAAATTGATGACCCCACCAAGATTTTTAGTTACCAAATTTATATACCTACTTACCTGCCTACCAATATAATGTAAACTTTTGAGATGAAATAACAAATAGATAACAGGTTAGATTACAAAATTAAACGATGAATACTGACGCGCGTGTTATTACTTTTTTATCATACTTTTATGTTGTACATATATATGGGGAGAATGAATGAATGAATGCACTACTATAAACTTTTTGATATTGTATTTTGTGTGTTCAATAATCTTGAACCTATTATCTATTTATGACGTAAACCTATGTTTGATTACTCGACACTTCTTGTTCTAGATCTATCAACTACCTCCTGTTTAATCTCCTTATTTCCTTTTAACTATCAACGATTTATGATTTCTTATTAAAAATTCTATAACTGACAAAGTAAATATATACTACTTCTTTTGCGTCCAACCTGTTTCTTTCTAAATATGGAAATTGAACTTATTATTGACCGTTTACAATATTTGAAAGCACGAATAACCAAACTATTAAATTGAGCAATGCTAGCTAAGCAGACCCTCTGACCCTATCGCCCCTATCTTTCCCTCTCTCTCTCTCTCTCTCTCTCTCTCTATTAACCATTTCCACCACCCACTCAAAATCCATATCTACTAAACTCATTACAATACTTAACTTCCCTATTTCTGTCTTCCGTTTTTCGTCATAGTTTTATATATGTTGTCTATTCTTAATTTACGTTAATCGTTTTATTTTTATGGCCTTAAATTACCTTCATTTATATTGATGTTGTTTTATTTTGGACTTAGTTTGGTTACTATATTAGAACTATTCGTTCTTACATAATTTTTTTAGTAAGAATATAAAATTTCACTTTAATTAATAATATTCATTTTTTTTTTTTGCGTTCTCCAAACTAATGGAAGATACTCGAGAGATAACACTAATATGTAGTTAGGCGGTCGTTTTTTTAACCACTTCACTGTTAATGAACATACGTAAACGCCAACATGCCTATAGTCAGTAGTGTAACATATTAAAGATTTAAATGTTTGAGGGTCTTAAAACGGGTTGTTAGAATTTTGTGTGATTCTTTGCAAGGAAGCTTCAAATCTTCGACCTGAGGCAAAAAGGTTGATCAAGCATTCAAACTCACCTAATGATAAAAATACAGCAAAATCGATTGAGAACTCATTATAATCGGATAATATTTCAAAGGTTTATAAAAAGAACAAAGCTTGTTGAGTTATTATCTTTCCATGCAATGGAATGTAGTTCATTAAATAGTTAATCAATAAATAGATAAATATAGATAAATATTTCAGTGTAGTACCGAGTTATTCATTTTTCGGTTTCAAAAGTAAAGTTAAATGAAGCACACATAAAGCTACGTTTTCGATTAAACTTTTATTTCATTATAATTCATTTAAATGGCCGCCTCTGAATTGGTTGCAGCAGTAGATTATTTTAAAGTAGTTTTCGAGCATTTTTTCGCGTATTTCTAGCGGTATCTCGACGATAACTTGTCGAATGTTGGTTTTCTAATACTTCAACGTTTGGCGATTATCTGCGTAAATACAGTCTTTGACATAGCCTCACAAAACAAATCAAGCTGAATCAAATCGCATGGTCTTGGTGGCCAATTGACGTCGCCAAAACATGAAATTACGCTTTCTAGAAACTTCTCATGCAATGAAGCCAAAATCGATCGTATTGTGAGGCTCATGGCACCGTCTTGTGGAAGCCACATATCATCCACTTCATAATCTTCAATTGTAGGCAAAAAAAAGTCTGTTATCATACGGCCATAGTGATTTAAATTGGAGTTCGGATTATCCGCCCCACTTTCACTAACAGAAGCGATATTTTCGGCAGAGTGTACATTGCGATGATGCACAGGCTTAACCGCATCTGTAACGCGCATCTCTTTAAATTTCTTCATATTTTTGCCAATTCCTTGCACAGTAGGTCGATTATGACGGTCATAATCTTGTAAGCATAAAAAGTGCCCACGTTTGAATCACCACTTTTGTAGTAAGTTTTAACTATTTTTATGCGTTATTCGCTTGTTAAACAAAACTTCAGATGACAGGCATTTAATGGGTGACAGCCTAGCCAGACTGCAGGCGGTCTTGAAACTACTAAATGGATAATCTTGTACTTATAATGCTGAACAGTAGCGGGAAATGTTCAGGTCCATCTTGAGTTGACTGCAGATAACCGAAGAAAAAAAGGTGGCTGCAGTCGCATTAGCTAAATGTCATGGTACTGCTGGTTATAGCGTCATAGCGTGTCGTAAAAACCTTTTAAATTGTCTTTTGTTTTTGCCATTAAGATTGGGATTATGGCCTCGTCAGATGATTTAGATGCTTTAGACCTTTATGGTCACTACACAGAAAATCTCCATTGATGAGTATTAGTTGTATGTTGGGAAAACATAATAGGTATACTCGTATTTACTTTGATATTTACAGTTGGTACTATAACTGAATGCTACAAAGATCGGGCATAATTTGCTATGACGGCAACTTATCATTCTACCCTGTAATTTTGTCATTCTTTTTGCAACATCTAGAAGTACCCATCAGGGACCCATAAAGTGTGATAGTCGCGACAGTTTGCGTCTATTTAACAGCATCCCTATGTTCATCTTATTAAATTCGAATAGCTTGCGCTTTCGGTCTAAAATATTGAATGAAAATATGTAGTATGATAGTTGGCCAAAATTAGACAAATGTAGAAAACATCAGGAGCCTCTGAAAAACTGAGTTTTTTGAAGTTTCTTAATATCTTTTTTATACATTCATTATTTAACAAGAAGAGGCGGTTTAAATAGACATATGTATACTTGATGTAACAGGAAGAGCTGGTTTAGATTGATAGACCCATGAAAGAAATATCAGTAATTATCGTTCTCAGTCCATGTCCACTTGAAATTGTTAGATAATACATTGATATTGATAGCGAAAATAACACGCTTTTAACATATTAGGGTTTTGTTGACGCCTCAATTACATTTTTCGTAAAAATGTACTTGAACGTTTTTTTTTTGTTATGACCGCAGCCTGTTAACTTTTTAATGAAGGCATGGAATTCCTATTTATAATCGAAAGTCACAACCCGCACGAAGTTGTTTAATATCTTAAAATTGTTTTATATCAGCTGTTAATTATGTTAGAGATTGTTTTTAAATGTAGAATGCATTGTATCATTAGTTTGGGGATGATTCAGTTTCTAACTGAAACCATCTGATCTGATACCGATCTCAACTGCCAAAAACTCTAGTCATTAGACAGATGTTGGACCATTATATCGATTCAAACTATTCGTTTGCAGGAAGAAAAAACAAATCGCACAATCATGGCAAAATGATTGGTAGACTGCACGACTATTTTTGTCATATCCAATGATTGTGTCCAATAGTGTAACATTTGCTTTATTAATATTGAACCAAGACAAATGAAAATGTCGGAAAAAATATCCATTTGGTCTTACCGCTATGCAGGAAACACAACTGGTTGAATTTTTGGGGGCATAGTATAGATTATTTTCTATCTGATTTTTTTTCTTCTAATGGATTTCGGAGGGATTTTTTAATTTTTTAACATTGTATGTTTGCTTCCTTGTTTATGTTACACTTTTGTTAAACATATTTAACTTTGAACACAAATTTTTCTTATAATAATCTCTCTTGGTTTTTTTCAATTGCTTAGGTCAAACAAGACCAAGAAACAACACTGCTTTGGAATATTCAGCCACAGGTGGTGTGCCAGGGGAGTCACCTCATCCAGGTCGTATGAGTTTCTTTTCCAAACTCTCCTCACGGTTTAGTAAGCGGTAAGTATTCAAGCTATGATATTGTGTTGTTAATTTTAAGAAAGTTAAAATAGTAATATCAATAAACATAGAGACAACATTACATATACATGCGTTTATAAAATATGTTATATGTATTTGTTTTGTGTTTACGGAAGTAATAATAGTTTTAAGTTTAGTTTTGATGAAAATACGAAAAGCTTCCCAAATGAGAAAGAAGAATTGAAATTTTGTTCTAAAGATGCAGCTAATATCTTGTCACATTAGTGTCTAAGCCTCTTAAGCCTTTTAATAGATTGTCATTAGTAATTTTGCCATTAATGTAAATGCCACTATATATTTCGTCTGTAGCCATCCGCAAGTTGAATCAACTCTTATTGCATAAATTGTTTTTATGTTCTTAAGATTGATTAATAATCATTAACTTTTTGTATTCTAAACCGCTTAGTGTGCCACCCTCACTCACCTACCTACATACTACTTTTGTTTTCTAACAGTCACTACTACTACTATTTCACTATTTGCTTCCTTCAACTGTTTTCAAACTGTTTGTTTAATTGAAGAATAATTTAAATTAAGCCTTTACCTATCTCTCTCTCTCTCTACTACCTAATTACGACTGAATGATGGATTTATAACAAGCACCCCATATTTTTAATTTAGATTTCAAAAACTCAAACATTAGACAAAAGCTCTATGCATTATGAATATGATTACTACTACTACTACTACACCTCTGTACTTCCTCCTCCTATATTTGAGATGGATTCTTTCGAATGATTGATACTTTCCCCCACCCACTACCTATTAGGAAAAAAAACTATGGTGGGGATAGCATGTGTGCCAGCCACTCACACTTAATGCCCAATATAAAGCAAAAACTAAAATCGCATTGAAAGAATGAACGAAATGATGAAAACGTAAAACATCAATGATAACCTAGAGAGTGTAGGAAAAAACAATATGAGGAATGATGTATTTACGTAAGATTATTTATTATAAATTAAGAAAGTAACAAGATGCATTCTTCTTAAAAATAAAACACAAGACGACTGTCCCAATTGAGAGCAAATGAACAGAATACAATGTCTAAACTGTTTGAATACAAATGGTTCAATCTGAAGACCCTCAAAGAGAATTATGACGAAGATTTCACGTCTCTTGAAAAAACTCATAATGGGAAATCGAAAAATCGAAATGTGTAACTACTGCACCCGAATCTAACAACAGAGAATAAAATGCGAGTGGAAGAATCGATACAATGCAAAAGAGGAGGAGAGCGATCAATCGTGGATCACTGTAGCAAATTGAAAAGATAAATACTAAGAAGAAGAAGAGTAACGATTCTCGACTACTATACCACTATAATTACGAAGCAATATGATGTCGTTATATATATGCATACATATAAATTTTATCGTTTAGTGTAATATATAAGTCACCAGTTTAATTTATCTATTAAGCGTAACTATTGTGTAGCGTTTCTTTCCGAATTATCGCTTTATAAACTACTTTGTAATAATTTTTCCTTTCAAGGGGAAATTAATAAGCTTTCAGCGCTTTCCTTGTATAAAGAAAATGCAATCTTTTGACATGTTTTTCGCTCTTGCTGCTGCTTCTTTGTCGTTGCTGCTGCACCACTCGCTCAGTTCTTATACAAATAATTTACACTACAACTTTTCATTTTTGTAAATATTCGTATCACGATTTTTTCTTTCTCTTATATATTCTATATTTATTGTAGTTAAATGTACAAATAAAATGGTCACATGCATTTGAAACAAAATATATACAATAAAAATAAAATGAAAAAAAAAAAAAATAAATCAAAAAAATTTCTGGCTTATTTCGAAAACAGAAGAAAGAAGTATCAGTATACCTATGTGAATATCATTAATTAGTTTTGTCGTCTCTCTTCTAAGTTCATAATAAATAGTTAGTTATTATTTGATAAAGACGTGAAACGAGCGTATAATATAGGTCTAAGCTTTTTTTCTTTTTTTTTTTTTTGTGTTAGTTATGGCGTATTTTATAATCGTATCGTATCGTATGTTCTCTCTACACCCACTCACATTTATTAAAAAAAAATAAAAAAAATAACTAAGACAAAAAAAAAACCATCATTTAAACAATTCCATCCATTCTCAGTCAGAAAAAATGAATAAAATCACATGGAAACCTGAAAGATAATTGTTGTGCAAACACCACAAGCTGATTACAGGCTACAAGGGGTTGTATGGAAACCATTAAATGCAGAATTTATTATTTTACGATATATATATGAGATGAAAAGAAATTCAATTCGCACACGTCTTAAGGTAGTCCATTTCCAGTTGAACGTGCAAATTAAACTGATGAAAAGCTACAGAAGTATGTAATTGAAATTGATTTCAATTGGTTAATAATTGATAAGAATAGATCAAAAGCACGATTCACAAGTTCCAATCTAGCTTCACGTTTGACAGACACACTTTCCAAATTATTTTGTTGGAATATATTTACAAGATGTGTGCGTTTTAGTCTTTATACAAAAATTATTAATGCACTTAAGTGCTGTACGATTTTAAAGTTTATTATGAATTGGAATTTGAAACATATTTGGGTTCAATATGCCGGAGTTATTTATCTATTTATAACTAAATATGTCCCAGAATTATGACTATGTGATCTTAAAATATTAGTTCAATAAGCTTGAGAAATTGCCAATTTCATATGACTAACTTTAATTACACGTAGGTCTCAAAACAAGTTCTTGTACTATATTTGTACTTAATCTCCGGAGTGTTATATTTTTCCATCATTTTTGAAATCTTAAGAATACCTTTTCTGAAGAAAATAATTTTCAGTTTATGGGTACACAATGTACCCACGAAATACTCCAGACAACAGAATTCATCGGTTGATTTGATTATCATTTTCGCGATCGTATTGCGTAGATGAATGAATGAGCACATCAATTGAACGTTAATCTAATTTTGAACTTCCACCTTTATCCAAAAAGAAAAGCATAAAACTGCTAAAGATTCGAAACATTTCCCTGCAACCACTTTCTGTACGAGAATCACGTTTTAATAAGTTTTCCTTTTTCTCACTCAGACAATGAAATGAAGTTATTTAAAAATTAGAATTATAAATCTAACCTATAATAGTAAGCACTCGCCATTTATAAGTATTCCCAGAACTAGAAACACTATAATATAGTAATAGTGTCAAATCACGTTGAAAGTGTTAGTTATATTGATGTTATAAATTTTTAAAACAAGTGATTTCAAAACTATTTGATACCTCGTACAGAAATTTATAAAAGAGCAAGATTCTTTTTTTATGAATGGTGTAGAAATATAGCAACTTTAGGAATTAACTCCTACTGAACAGTTTGATTAAAAGTTATGCTTATAAGGGCTATTTAAAATGCATTAAAACAATTTGTATAAGTTGCAGTTTGTAGCCAATCATTAAACCCAACAATTCGATTTAATTCGATGCATGTGCCGCATTTGTCGTTTCAAACAACAGCCTCTAATCGCAAGTGAAATGTAGTAAAAATTATATACCTATACTTACTTATAGGTTATCTCGTTGGCTTATTCAAAAGTACTTGGCATTTTTTACTACGCAATTATCTTTCTTTTTCTACGGGAATTTAATTAAAGCATTTGTATTTGTATAATATAGGATCAATACGCGGTAAACAAACCATATGTTTAACTATGTAAGCATTGGTGGTGGTATACTCTAATTTTGAAATGGCACAATTGCCTCGTAGTTAAACAAACAAAATACCATTATTTTTTGCAAGAATTTACCTATCGCCTCTTGTCTGTCGTTAAAATGTTAGGGTTCTTGTCATCGAATATAATTGAAACAATTTTCCTGTACTTTTCAAAATGTATTCATATTTAGTTGTTCTTTTGTAACAAAATTCAAAAATCGGCATTCGTGTGATCGATAATTAGACTTCGCTCTTGGCTAATTAAATTCCCGGTTATCGTTGTGTACTCCCTACTCCCCCCATACATTATCAGCATCTTTAAAATTTGGCCAATCTTTAAAACAAAAATTAAACTGTTATTTCTTCCGTTTCTCTTCTCGTTGCATTCATTTTTTCCCTTCTAATCCTCCTATCTTTCAACAATTAGAATTTTCGTATTTTTCCCCTATCTTGATTTCCTTTTTTTTTAACTGAGAAAAAACTTAAGTCAAGTGCCACTACTACCTACTTACTCTACTCTTCTCTCACAATCATATACAAATATTATTTCTCTTATAATGTGAATAATTTGTTTTTATAATTATACTTTTTTCTTTAATTTTAGGCCAAACCAGTAAATAAATACTAATGCTAAAAAGAAAAATAAATTGTAATTGTTAACTGAATGAGAGAACTGATTGAATTAAACAGAACATAATGAGACAGAGAGAAAAAGTGTGATCTATGGTGAGGGCGAGAAATACATTGTGAATGAGAAAGAGATTGATATTGAGTGAATCAAAATCAGAGACAGAGAGAGAGAGAGAGACAAAACACAAAACAAGCAGCTTGCAACGTTGTATTCGAAACATTTATTTTTAATTTAGTAGTATAAAATAAAACAAAAATGTATAAATATACTGACTAACCTAAAGAAAAAAATGGAAAAATTCTTATTATTTTTAATACAGTTAATTTCCTCCTTTTTTTAGAAAAATGCTTTATAGTTTTTTTCTTCTCTTTCACTTATATATATATATGTATAAGTATTGTGTACAAAATGTGAACATTCGGATATAAAAACAATTGAAATTAACCCATTTGCAAGATCCAAACCAAGTTTAAAAATTACCATTATTAAAAAATTACGGAATTGTAACTTTATTTTTAAGATAACAGCCTCTAAGTATCGATGATGTTTGTAGTATCAACAACCAGCAATTTCCTCACTAATTTGACTTTCTGTCTTCACTTTGTATACCGCACTCCTATCATCATGTGTATTCTCTGCTGATCTATTCTAAACTACTATGTAATATCACTATATTATTATTGTGACATTGTTTTAAGTGTAGAAATTATTTTAAATTAAATAATTGCTAAAAACAGTGTGACCATTTTATTTCTACAATTAAAAAAAAAAAAGAAAACAGTTATTATTTTAATTCCTAAGCATGTAGAAATTTAAATTAATTTAATTATTATATAACTTGGTATTAGGTTAAAAACAAACAAAAAACATTAACACCCAAAAGAAAGAAGCAAAGAAAAAAAGTAACAAATAAAATTCAGTAATTATTGTTTAATTTATATAAAAAAGAAACAAACACAAGCTGAGAATGAAATCCTGAATCTATTATGTAGAATTTGTTTTGGTATAAACAAATATCACAGCAGAGCTTCAAAGCGTTACTCGATTGGCTTAATAAAACAGCTAGTATTCGTTGCGATATAGTGATTCGTAATTTTGTAACATTTATACATTTTTCATTTGGCTATTTTTTATTGTTTCGATTTTTGTTTAAGTCAATTTAATAACTATAATAATAACATTTAAAACAACAATACTACACTTTGTTATTAATACCTATTTAGTAGTATGTGATTTTTTTCTGTTTAAATAATAACAATGCACATAGTAATTAAATATAACAATATACAAACGACATATACATACATACGATGTTTTATTATACACAATACGTACACACTACTCTCACATACTCTATTTCTATTTAATGATAGTCATACTTTTTTAACTTTCTTTCAACACAAAAAAAAAAAAAAAAAAAAAAAAAAAAAACAATTTCATTTATGATACTGTCTCCGCCTTTTTAGTTTATAATTTATTTAATGCAAAGAAAACAAAATATAGAAAAATTTTTAAACTACTGCATCCCATCTCCCTAAAAGAAACATAATACAAGTAATTGTTAAACAACAAGCGACAAAAGAAAGCCACATACAAGAAAAATAGTATTCGAAAGAAAATTGTGTAGTATATAAACAAAAATAAACAAACAAAATATTTGATTACAAAGTTTATAATACAATTGTTAATATATACATACATATAAATATACATATAACTATTTGTTTTTTTTTTTTCTTCTCTTCTTTACATTATATTCTGTTGTCCGCAATATTGAAGAGTATAAAAAAAGAAAAACATTTTTGTGTAGTTTTTCTTATAGACTTTTTTTTTGACTCGTAGTATACATTGGTCTAATTAGCGCAAAAGTAACGGATGGCGGTAGTTTTTCGTAGAATATACAAGAAAATTGTATTTAATTTATCTTTATTAAGCAATCACCGTCCTTTTTTTTTTGTGCGAAAAAAGGAATTTGAATAATGTACATTGATGAACACAAATTACTGTAGAATGAAGCGAAAATTAGCAGCATAAGAAATATTTTTGTGTTCAATCCCACACGAGATACTCATTTTTTCCAAAAAATTAGCAAAAAGCTAAAATAATACGAAAAAATATATTTCAAAGATCTTCAAATGTATGAGAATTGATTTATCAAAAATAGAACTACAATTTTAAATTGCTATTTTACAATTTCATATAAAGATTTGGAAATAAACCTTGCGAGGAAATTTTGATATGCAATATATCCAAATTATATGTAAATTTATTTGAGCCAATTACCCTTGCAGTTGTGACAAAATGTTTCAGATTTGATTATTGAAGTCTATTTGCCAGACATGTACATTTTCGTTTATCGCATCCGACTTACGATTATACGAAATTATTAATATACACCTATATTCTTTAGGATTTTAAACTTTACTACAATTGAATTATGTTTAACTATAGCACAATGTGCCACAGAAACTCTCCACTTTTCTTTCTCAGGATTACTTTTTGCACCACGCTATGCGATTATTCCTCTTTATAGTGAGTGATATATTTTCGGAATGGTGGCATCCTATTTTAAGGCATTAGGTTAACGCGTTTTGAAGTATTTATATTTAGAGATTGCTTTAAAATTGTCTGCACGATTTATTTATAATATTAAAAACTTAAAAACGATCGATTTCCAAATAGAATCTAATGCAAAAATAGGAGAGGCATAAGTCATGTAGGTGTCTTAAAATAAACTATTCTAAAAACTATTTACTTGAATTTTTTTTTTTTTTTTAACATAAAAGGTTAGAACTAGTCGGCTTAGGGAATCTGGGATAGTCGATTTGTCATTTTTTTCGTTATTATATTGACATAAGTAAAATGTTGCAATGCAGATAAAAAGACAACATAATGTTTATGTATACCGTAATCATAATCGAATGCTCGACACTGGAAAATTTAACCATATTGACATTATACATGTCGTTTTAAAGTATGAAATTTTATCAAATTTGCGTGGTGTATTCTAAGGGTGACAATTTAAATCAAATATGAATAAAAACAAGACCTAAATGTATAAATATGTTCTGTAATACTTTATCAAACATATAAAAAACACAAAGCAGCAAGAGCGTTTGATAGAAATGCTGTGTTATTTCAGTAATTTTGAGTGATTGAGACAGCGTTCTGTGTTCATTGCATGTGCACTCATAACACTTATCGCTTAATGTCTTTCTAATAAATAACCATATGTATGTTTCTATAGCGGTGGTAGTTATCGAGAAAATTCATTAATCGGCCTATATTTTTGACATATTTTGAGCCATATTAATATCAACCCCAACGTTCGGAGGCTAGATTGCTACAAACTTCGTTTTTACTTTGGAAAGTGTCCGTAGATTATCGATTTTTGTTCTAATTTTAAGATATCTTACACAACTATTCTATAATTTTTCTAAAACGCTCAAAAAAAATTCCTGAAAACTATTTTGGAGATATCTCCAGAAATAAAGCAAACGCAAACAAAGTGAAAACAGTTTTACAGTCTGAAAGAGAATATGCACATCATTTGAAATTGTTTTCCAATATTTGGGCGTCTCTGAATAAATACCAAATGTAGCCTCACAGCCTTACAACTCTGAAGGAGTCAGTGAGTGCGTCGGTTTTGATTATAAAATTGTTACTTCCAAAATGCAAAAAATTGTTTTTATTAATTGAATATACATAATCGAGATGTAGAAATAGTGTCTCAAATTTAAATAATAAAGTATCTCACCTTTTCAAAATGTGATCTTAAGACGCAGCCAAAAAATGGTATTGGATTTTGTGGCATATTGAATTCCCAGGATCTCAAATGTCAACTCATACATTACAAACAATTGTTTTATGCTCCAGAAGATCTACTTTCGAGCTTTATCTCTCGTCAAACAAACGTATTGTTTGATTTCGGCACGTTCAACATCTGTTTTTTTTTTCGTGTAAATATCAAGTGTTGGGGCGGATTTTAGTAGCGATGAGAATAAAAGCCATATAATAGGAA
This sequence comes from Philornis downsi, assembly GCA_019455685.1. Taxonomy (NCBI): domain Eukaryota; kingdom Metazoa; phylum Arthropoda; class Insecta; order Diptera; family Muscidae; genus Philornis; species Philornis downsi. The sequence goes on along the minus strand of JAHXMU010000030.1, from coordinate 1,696,494 downwards.
ACTCATTTCACAAAAATACTCAATTTCACAATTGGTTTTCCATTTCACTTAACTTGAAATAATTTTCTTAGTATTCAGATTACCTAGCTGTTAAAACAGCTAAGGTTCCACTAGTTCATAATCTTTTCAAATACGTGGTAAATATGGCACATATTTGCTTGCGTTTTGAAGCTTTTAGATACAGATGATATTGTGGTATTGGGATATTGGGTTATTTGAAATAAATTTCTACCTCATAATAACGCAATCGTAATGATTAAATGAGCAAATTAATGTGTGGATAGCATTTTAAAGCAATAAGTCACCAATAATAATAGGAGGTTTATTTCCAAATTCCAGGAAATTCATATGGCATATATCTATTCCGTCAGAATAATTACGTAATGCCATATAGCTATCTTTGGAGGGAAGTCGTTTTAGAACTAACAAGTAGTATGTGGGATAAATGTATACGGAATATATATAAGTAAATGTAAACGAAAGATATTCATGTTCCTTCTTCGTGAGTGGTATGTCACTCACTGTCCATACAATGTTTATTAAAATGTTTCTTATAAAAAGGTTTACGATCTCCATGAACAAACTCCACGTTTTTTATGCTCGCGTTTACGTTTCCCATAGAAAAAATTTAGATTTAATACAAAAACGTCTACGTTTTCTATAACCACATTTGCGTTTTCTGCACAACCCCTTGTATATTTTCCATAAAATGTATATTACTGTTTAGTTGTAACATGATTTGCACTTTTGTAATTTTTTATGCTTTTTTATGATCCGAACCATTTTCTGCTCTAACTAGATTCAGCTCCTCCATCCCCAGACAATGGTAACCAAAAACAGAGTTCATTAGTGATTATTTCACCTTAAAATTAAAGAAAAATTTAAGCCCAAGTTCATATTACTATTAATGTTCATTCCTTGGCTTCCTGGTTTCAGTTGGCCGTTGGGAATCCAATGGTTTACAGTAATGAACTTGTTCATCCGAATTGCAATAACAGCTGCACAGACCAATGTAAATTTTAAAAATTATTGTTTATGAAAAATGCTCTTGCTTATGGCAATTAGTAAGTGTAAATGTTTTTGGAATGGAAGTACATACATATAAATAAATAATAAGACATTTTTTCCATTTGGCACAGATACAGGTAGATAGGTAACAAACAATTCAACTTGTGTGTGCGTGTATGTGTTGTCTAAGAGTTTGTTACAAATCTATGACATCAGAAATCCGTACAGTTATAAGCTACATACGTTAAACGAAAACAAAAAATACAACTAACTCACAACTAAAACTAATAACTAACAATAAAGAATACTAAGTAAAGATGAAATGATAATAAATAAATGAAGATATATATAAAAACAAAACCTATAATTATGTTCTTGGCTATTTTCTTATGAAATTGCTGTACTATGTGAAGGAAGACTTTTCAAAGCATACGCATGAGTGCTCAGTGGACAAAAGGATGAATTTCATTTTGAAATTTAAGAAAAGCGACAAATAAAGTACTATACTCAGTAAATATTCACATAAATAATGTAGTGTTCAATCGCAAATGATTATTAAATAATTTTATTATATTTTTATATTACATACGCAATTGCTAAGCATATCTTTCAAAATGGTTTACATCAATTTGGCCTCTGAGCGATTCATCACCTACCAAACCAAACTGTTATTAATGTTCCAACTAACCAATCAATCACCCGTTTATCTACTTGAATACATTCGCCTCAGAACTCAACAATATAAACTCAATTCACTTCCTATAAGACTGAAACAAAATTCGTGACAATTTTTATTGTGATTAAATCTATTCAAAATGAAATGAAAATTGCATATATCAGACATTAGAAAAAAAAACAATTTATTTAGAAATCTGGGGGAAAAATTGCCTTCTTTTCATTTACTTTAACTACAAACATTCTTAAAATTCATAACAACATATGCCAATAAGAATGTATATAAATATAACTTCAAAAAGTGTTTTAAGATCATAAAGGTATTGCTTAGCAACACCTACGTTAGTTCGGGAGAAAAACAATTTATTTAGAAGTCTGAAAATTTCTCTTTTTCTCATTTGCCATAATAACCTACATTTTATCCAAAAGTCTCTTCCATGCCCAACCAGATCTAAGTTTGATTTGTTTTCAAAAATTTATAGCAGCAACTCGAATACCGAAGAATCAGCCAAGCCCAGAGTTCTGCGCTTCACCTGGTCGATGAAAACTACATCGCCACTAAAGCCCGATCAAATAATGCAAAAGATAAGAGAAGTACTCGATCAAAATAACTGTGACTATGAACAGCGTGAAAGGTAACAGTCCTGTCTGGCTCTTAGACTATATCTTGCAAAACTCGACCACAAGAAGAAACGTGCTTAAAACAATTGCATTTCTTATTTAAAGGTTCGTTCTATGGTGTGTACACGGAGATCCAAATACTGACTCATTGGTTCAATGGGAAATCGAAGTTTGTAAACTTCCACGTTTGTCTCTAAATGGAGTTCGATTTAAACGCATTTCTGGTAATTTAAACAAAACAAATAAATTAGTATTTACAAATTCTTATTTGCTCATACAAAAATCTATTTTCACTCTCTTTCTATAGGTACTAGCATAGGTTTTAAAAATATCGCGTCACGTATAGCGTTCGATCTACGACTGTGATTTTGTCAGGAGAAAGGAAAAAATCTAAGCAAAAGTAATGAATCTACTATATGAAGAACAAGATGAAGACGATGATGAGAAGAAAAAGGAACTATACCATTGTTTCCCCTCTAAACATAGGCTATAAACTCTCCATTTCACCGCAGGTTTAGATACGTTCAAATACAAACGCCACAGACACATCATCATAAGTCCCCGTTCTCCATCCTCTCACATCTCAGTAATGTTCTCCTCCTTTTACTACGATTCACCATTCTGTCTACCACCCTCCCCCAAGATAAAAGTAGTGCATGCAAATTTGCTGGTTTATTATATACATACATAGTACATACATTACACACATACATGTAGAGAATTGCAATACAGTTTGTTGAAATTATATATAAATAA
>JAHXMU010000030.1:1681368-1693034 GCA_019455685.1 Philornis downsi | reverse complement strand
ATGAAACAAATACATATACTTTTAAAATTTACCGACTACTCTTCTACCTACATTTTAAGAACAAAACAAGCAAACGTCTGAAAAAAATTTCAAGTTTGAAGCACAAATAAACAACAAATGAGAATTTTTTATGAACGAAAACAACAAATTTAAAATACATATTTGCATAAATGTACGACGACAACCAAATAAACATCATCAAATAAATGCAGGGCCCGATCGAAATCTCTGCGTTAAACAGAAAAAAAAAAAATAGAAAATGTATTCAATTTCCCATTTTATTTAATTAAAGTGCCAACGGTGCAACTGCGTATTGCGGTTTCGCAAGAAAATGGTTTCAGAACGATCTACAACTTGAATCGATCTGTTACTAAGTAGAACTCTATCGATATTTCTTTGTGCGTTGGGTAGCCTCTTAATTGGCACTTCGAGTACAAGTCATCCTAAACAAACGTTTGAACCAATAATGCAGACGACTATCTTGCATATGATCGTGAACTGGAGACCAAATACACTCAACTATATTTCTTTGAGTGGCGGTCATATCGATGTGCGGAGCGAAAACTTCGAGTAGCAGAATAATCGACATATCTAGTTAAAGCTTTCCAAATACCTATAGATGTTCGGAATCGCGAACGGTATATCTCTTTCAGTCAGTCTAGAAGTAAAAGTGAATGTAAGCTCATTGAAGTTAGAAGCTCTCCTTTATATCACATCCATGGGACACAGACATTTTTGTTGAGAAAATCTGCTGCCCATCTATCAAACAAAATTTTTCAAAAATATTTCAAATGCTTTATCTCGATTTGTTGATTAATTCATCTGTGACCGACCATGAGTTTCATTTCATGAAATGAAAATAAAGCGCGAAATGAAAATAAGCCACAATTGTCTTATATATACTTATGTCTTATAATGTCTTCGGAATATAGAACACCTTTCATAAACAAATATGCTGAAAGCCGATCATCAATTTAATTCTTTCAATCGGTAGTATTTGCTTCCACAATATTGCTTCTTGAACAGAAATTTCGCCATGGATCCCAGAACACCCTATATATCCGGAGTGTTTAGAACAGTAAATTCTACATTTATAATAATCAGCAATAGGCTTTTGAAATTAAATCTTAAGTACAACTTGCCTATGTGAGAAAGACTAACTTGTGTGCCCTGACTCTCAATGTGGTTTTATAAACATCGATGTGAATTTGGGATGCTTCAGCCTTCTCCCGCTTCAAAGCGATCAGATAATCCCAATTGGAAAAACGACAGCAACAGAAAGATGCACGAAAATGTGATAAACATTAAAAATCGGCGATAAATTCGATTAAGCTGAGATTTAGAATCTTTTCACCATGGATTGTGTTCCATAATATCGCGGACGATGATACCGGGTCGTCATCGTCAGAAAAGTGGGTGGTTGTGGAGGGCATAAGAATAGGACATATATAAAAATTAATTTTAATTTAAGTTTATTGATCGAATTTTCACCACGATTTTTGCAAGTAATTTGAATTGTCGTTTCTATTTATCATTTTCTAAGTATTTAAGCAATCATTTCAACTATTTTACATTAAAATGAATTTTTGTAAAAATACATACATACTTGCCTCAATATGTTTGATCATTCCCTTTACTATTGCTGTTTTTCCTTTTGCTGTTAAAAATTACAACGAATTGCTGTGCGTTATTTTATTTCGAAATAAAATATTTAGTTTGGAATTAAATTTAAATTTATAATTTGATATTTGTGAAAGAAGTATAGAAATCTAAATATTATAGATTTTCTATACTTTCACATTTACGGAAGAAACTACCCCTTTATCGTTCCAAGATAATGAAACTCAAATGAAACATTCTCAATATTGACAACAATGTTAAAAAAAACAACCAATCGTAAAATGACACATCTGCAGAAAAATTTTCTAGAGACTGATTTGCCATAAACTCACGGCAAAAAATCAATTGGTCCCCCCTAGTTTTTTTTTAAGGTCAACAGTTTGTTGCTTTGTTTTACTAGATTTATATAATTTCAATGTCAATTAGGGCATATAGAAATAGTTTATCAAATTAAAACTAATAACTAAAATTTAAAATTTCGGAGTATAAATGATTTGCAGAACTCCTTCCTTTCAGAACGCGTAAAATATTGTAAGTCCACCAAGATTTTTGAAACATTTCAAGACAAAAATGCCTGGCTTTAGTAAAACATCTCAAAAGTCCTTTCTAACATTCTTCTATTTCTTTTAGACCTTTTTAATTAGATTAAATCAGTCTTTGAAGTGAAGAAGAAGAAGAAGTGAAGCTAAAAACATATACCCGTACGTACATATTTTTCCATTCTTATAACTATTTAATATACAATAAAAACAGAGATTGCCAGCGAAAATATTGAAGTCACGTTACTCATTGTGTTTCGTCTAGAGTGGTAAAAAATCGTATACTTGCCATCACCGAAATAAATAAATAAAATCGGAACTAGAGGATCCAATATCTATATTGTTCCATAACTTTATAAAATAGTTGTAGTTATTCATTGAATTCATACCTAATGATCAATTACTTACTTCTTCCATCATTAGTTTATAATCACATGAGGAACAGTAGAAATTTTTTTAAGTTACGGAATTACTATAACAACATTTTCTAATCTTATGTATTTTGATCATATGTTTTTTAATTATATATCTTCTATGGTTGCAAAACAATTTTTTAAAGTAAGGACTTGCTGATGTTTTTGGCAATCGAACTTCTTTTAGCGATAACTTGCGCAAATTCGTGTGACTTGAATTGGGCTTTGTGAGAGTTGATAATTTAACGTCTATACAGAACAAATGCTTTGATTTATATAGTAACAAGACATGGGAGTTGGAAATTTACGGTTGACATATTTTTACAGGAGCGCAAAATAGAGCGAAACTTGTACGACTTATATTTCTTGCAATCGATTTGCTTGAATTTCTTAAAATATATATACCTAAACTGTTTCCACTTAATGCGAAAGTCAGAAATGAATCCATGATTTAACAAAGATGCATTTTTAATACATGAATATGAATAAATTAAAAAACCCATGGTTTTTAATACTCAATTTTACGTGTTAATGTTTTGCAAAGTTAATGCACCCCTATGATTTTAGATGGATTGGTTCTTTGTATATAAAATTCACATTGACATCCCATGTTTCGAAATATAATTAAACAAAACGACTGCTATTTGTATAATAAGACCGATGGTATAAAAAAAAAGAAATTCCAAAACACGGGATTTCGGTTGCAATCTGATTAGTCTTTATGGATACATTCTGCATGTTTCATCTGGAAATATAGTTATGAAAGTTCATAGCAAGATAGTCAGTCAGTCATCTCTATAATTACAAAAGAATATCAATGGTCAAATTTGATGCTGATGATTATTTCGTTTTTCATGCATACAACATTAAGTAGCACTTGCATGATTTAATATGCTTTGTGGGTTTATTCAATCTAACAGCTGATTTTTATATAGTCAATTGTCTGTTAACTGATACGAACCACAAAACACAAGAAACTCCTTGTTTTTCTTGGACGTCTGAAAAACGATAAAGTAAGTTATTTGATCTACATCGAGTGAATTTCTCCCAGATACCATGATCCAGCAAAACTGTAAATTAAATCCTCTTACTACCCGTTCTGTTAAATACTTAATGTCGTTTTGAACACATAATATGAAAACACAACCAATTACACTTAGAGGTAGATAAAACTGTTCTTAAGGAAGATTAGAGAGCAACAAAAACAAATAGAAATAATATAATATGTAAAACATAATAAATCATGTAGAAAACACTCACAACATTTGTAATGATAATAATAATATATATAATTAAGCACTCTGTGAAGACAAAAAAAAAACAAAAATAATAAAAAAAATCTTTACCTGCATTTTCATTGGACATCGATGAGGCACATAACCTACCTATCTTCCAACAAACATTCATACATGCATAGACATGACGACCACTAGGTATACACAGTAAACTCCTCCTCTTGATCAAAAATAACAATAACAATAATATTCAATACATTTATATTCATTAATCACATTTAAATAAAATTTCATAAATGAATGTAACCATACAAATGGATGAATGGCGGATTTGTCTCCTCATTTTGGGCGGAAAGACGGGTGAATCTCAACGGTAGGTAAAAATATTTTTGTAAATACTTTAATGCTTAGTGTTTAATTGATAATATGCCTTTAAAATCTAAATGGCTTTTTGCTTCGGCATACAAGTCTTGATTTCATCAGTTATAACTTGCCACCTGGATTTGATCTCAACCAATCAACTGAGTTATGTTTTAAAATCAGTTTACGCATGAGGCAAAATAACGAAAAATTCACTGCATCGTGGTTTTGGGCAAAAACAATTTATTTACATTTAGACTGCTTTGAAGTTGCTCGATCCCCGCATCCAGGTATCCTCAAAATATTTAATTCTGATATGTGAAACAACAAATGTTCTTAAATCTGTCTGCAAACAAAAACTCGAGATAACACCGTTTAAAATTATAGTGGGATTTCATTCAAGTGCAAGGCAAAATTGGGACTGGAAGGTTTATGACAATACAACCAATGAATTGAAGTAAATGCTAACTAAAATATTTAACTAAATGTATTAAGGATGAAGTACAAACTTAAGTTGCTTCTAACTATTGAATTAAGTTTAGAAAATTTAAAAAAAAGTAGTTAGTTTTGGGATTGGGTTTGTCCTTGCATATTCGAGTTTTTTCATACTGAACCAATTTTGTCACTTGTAGTGGTTATGGAAGTTATTGCAACTTATCTTAGTTTTCAGTGAAAAATCCTATTATTTTTTTTTAGATTTTTCAATAGCCACGATGCCAACTAGGGCGGTCTATTAAAAAGTATGTAGTTTATGAGAGACATATCGTGGAAGACACTTTTTACAGACAAATGTCAGATGGAAGCCACTTTTCACGTAAAAAGTTTGTTATGAAAAAACAGCAATAAAGTCTGTTTGCAATGTAACCAATAAAATGAAAAAACAATACCCTTACGTCCTATGACTGCGATATGGGAGAGCTTGCCACATTCAGTAAACTTACACGCATTCTATTTTTACAATCACTCAGTAAATAAGATACTTCATAAAAATGTTGATAAACTTTTGTTGGCATTTACTAAGGTTTCATTTCTGCAATAACCCCCAATTTGCGATGCGTAATCCCTCATTTACAACGGTGCGCCAATCTGGCTACTATAAAATACATGTACGTGGCAACTCTTGAAAAATCAATTGTTTTGTATTTGCTTTTATTAACAAATTGTTCCCAGCATACCACTACTGAGAACGGCAGAACCCGTGTAGGTGCTTGTAGTTATTCTCGTTATCATTTGGCAATAACAACATGTAGGTCCGCCGACAGCAAAGTATTTCAGAGAGTAAATACAGAACGAAGATGCTCAACAAATTCGCAATCATACGAAGTGAGTGCCAGCAAAATATCTATGTGGTGCTGTTGATATCGACCCTATTGCTTGCTGGCATTTCACTGTACAATACCCTGTACAAGTCCAGCCGGTCGCGAAGCGATTTCGCCAATTTCAATCGGATATCAATAGACATAAATGACATTAGTGAAATACGCCTCTCTGATGCAATCGACCGCTCCAGGCCAAGACGCGACAACTGCTCTATATGGACTTGCATGGATCCTTATCGCTGTGGTCATGACCGCATTAGCGTCTATGTGTATCCACTGCAGGATTATGTTGACGCCAACAGCGCGGCGGAAGCGGCCCCCTTGACTCAAGAATTCTATCAGGTATTGGAGACCATTGTGAAGAGTCCCTACTACACATCGAATCCGAATGAGGCTTGCCTGTTTGTGCCCAGCATTGATGTAACAAACCAAAATTCTATTAATGTGGATTTGGTGAACCGGGCCTTGGCTTCCCTGGACTATTGGGATGATGGCAGGAATCATATCTTATTCAATATGCTACCTGGAACATATCCCACTTTTAATACAGTCATTGATGTCAATACTGACCATGCCATGATTGTCGGTGGAGGATTTGATTCTTGGTCGTACAGACATGGCTTCGATATTTCCATACCCGTATGGAGTCCTTTGCTGCGCAAGCATCCGGCTGCTATTACTAGCAAAAGGGTTTTCGCAGAATACCTACTGTTGGTGACTCAGATGAATATGTTACCCAAATTGCTTTGGATAATGCAAGGCTTAGCGGAAGAGCACTCTAAGGACATACTGTTAGTTCAACAGTGCAGCGTACCGTCGCGTAAGACGCGTTGCAAACGTGTAGCAGACAGTGAACATGAATTTTCTTACCCGCATGTTTTGGTGAAAGGAACGTTTTGCTTGTTGGGCCCAAGTTTGAGGTTAGGAAATCCAGATCTTTTGGAAATGTTAGCATATAATTGTGTTCCCGTAATTGCTATAGACAATTATGTTTTACCATTCGAAGATGTAATCGACTGGTCACTGGCTGCGGTCCGTATCCGGGAAGCCGATTTACATTTGATTGTGGACACTCTCAAAACGATTTCAGAGGAGAAAATTGAAGAAATGAAACGCCAGGGGCAATTGCTTTACGATAATTACTTTAATAGTATGCGAAGTCTGACTATAACTACGCTGGAGTATATACAAAGCCGACTATTCCCGCACAGCGAACGTAATAAGAAACATTGGAACTTTGTCGATTCCGCTAATGGCGTGGCCTTGAATCCTCTATTTTTGTCAAGGGTTGTGAGCCGTTCCGATGGATTTACTGCAGTAATATTGACTTATGATCGTGTGGAAAGTCTTTTTTTGTTAATAGAGAAGTTATCAGTGGTTCCATCTTTGCACGGCATATTGGTTGTTTGGAATAATCAACAAAAGGTGCCACCTTTGTGTAAGTAAAAATTACATATTACTTGTGTCTTACCGTACAAAAGATTCAATATTTTCATTTTTATTCATACCGACCAATAGAAAAAGATTTTAGTACAAATTGAACTACATGCAAAATACCACTTTAGCACCTATGTTATTGATTATGTATGTATAATAGATAATAGATGTGTCTTGAACATGATGTTAATCATTACATCATATCAGTCTATATCAAAAAGTTTTCTTTTCAATTTTTATATACACAAAAAAAAAAAAATTAATATTTTATTTACTCAGTGCAATTTATAAAAACTCTTTTATGTAATTCCAAGTGTCCAGTTTCCCCGCCATCCCTAGACCAATCAAGGTCATACAGACCAGCAATAACAGGTTATCCAATCGATTCTTTCCCTACAAAGACATCGAAACCGAAGCAATACTCACCATAGATGACGATATAAATATGTTAACTGAGGATGAGGTCGAATTTGGGTAAGTGAATTACTTTAGCAGTTTGCTGCTGTAAATGTTACAAATTGTAAATGTTGACAACGTGCATGCTTTCTACTTAGTTATGAAGTTTGGCGCGAATTTCCCGACAGAATTGTGGGATTTCCCAGTCGCCTACATATCTGGGAGAATATCACCTCTCATTGGCGTTATGAGTCCGAGTGGACAAATCAAATATCTATGGTCCTTACCGGCGCTGCATTTCATCATAAATATTGGAGTCATATGTACACTTATCGGATGCCTGAAGTTATCAAGGATATTGTGGATGGCCGCATGAATTGCGAAGATATTGCCATGAATTTCTTAGTTTCAAATGTCACCAATAAGCCACCCATTAAAGTGACCCCTAGAAAAAAGTTTAAATGTCCGGAATGTGCCAATAACGAAATGCTTTCAGCCGATTTAAATCACATGCGTGAGAGATCGAGATGCATCGATGAGTTTACCCACATTTATGGACGTATGCCATTGCGTACAGTGGAGTTTAGAGCTGATCCCGTATTGTTCAAGGATAATTTCCCAGAGAAATTGAAGCGTTTCAGTGACATGGGAACACTGTAGAAAACTGGTGGAAGACAGCGTACTATAGTTGTATTAGTATTAAGCAATAGACATTCATGTGAAATTAGTGTTAAATTAGTAAACGAAAGAATAAAATTCGTCTTAATTAACCATTACGCAGGAATACGAATTTAGTACATTTATTTTATTCATTTACGTTTATATAAAAACAGAATCATTTATTTACTCACCCTCCTGATAAACATCTATCAGACTTGTACGCCGAATTCTTTTTTTGATACATAATAATTAGAGCTCTTGAAAGTCTAACAATGAAAAAAGAACACTTGCAAAATTGTAAACATCTTGTAATTGGTTCATTCATTATTCCCCCAATTTGCCCGATGGAAATGTTAATTTCAAAGTGTTCTAAGAAAAATAAATATTTAAAATATTGAATACAAAAGTGATCGAGAAATACGACCTACAGCCCCTCTTGGTTAACCAATGAGTTTTCGCCTACTTTCGTATGTAAGTTCATTTTTAATAGAAAGGGCCCCAAATTGAAGAACTTTAGCCTATGCCATGGTGCAACATTTGTGAGCGTCTAATACAAGCTTGCTGCCGCCATTACATCGTTCACTTACAGCTAATGTCCCACTAGATCAAAATGTTACAAATTCCGCACTGCAAACAATTAAGCAAATTATTATTAAAAACTTAAAATATTAACGAATAATAAATGTATTAATTAGTAGTGTATATATGAACCCACAAATAAACTGTAATTGCTGTTAGATCAACAGTGGTTGAAGCTTCTCATTTATAAATTTAGCAAATATGACGTGAACGCTAGATCTGACACTTCCGTTTTAAACAAACAAAAATTTGTAAAAAAAGCTGAGATAAATATCTAAATATAAAATGTTTCGAAATATCAGAAATGTCTATATCTAAACAGCTGGAGATTTCAATGGGGATTCTACAATCTTTTTCGTTGGAATCTACTATATATAAACCAGAGATCGTAAGGGTTATGGACGATGTTTTCATTTTTAATAACTTTTTTTCAATTTTAAAACAAAAATCTGTCAAAAATGAAGTAAATACTTTTAAAATAAAAAAAATTGAAATTGAGTGATAAAATAGAAGTCTAGACTGGCATATTGAATTTTAATTTTAACAATTTTAAATAAAGATCATGTTTGTTCGACCTCCATTTTTTGCCATTTAAATTTTCTTAGCCCGCTGTTTTGAAAAAATAATCGTCGTTTCCATGTAAAGGTGTGTAATGGTGGCAACTTAAGTAAAACGACGAAATTAATCTGATGTGCGTCATCCTGTTATATTCATGAATTCAAAACACCCTGTTTGCTGTTAACAGGAATCGCGATCTGTACAAAGTAACGGATCTTTCTGTTTTTTTTATTTCGCTGCAAATTTTTATCTTCTGGGTTCATTTTATTCCCCGTTTTGCGTTGTAAGTTTTATTTCGTTGTGCTGTAATTTCTTCTCGTATAATTAATAATTGGCGGTGTCATAATGTCGAATGAAGTCTTGCAACTTTATATATCAGAGCAATTGATAAGTTTCAACACAGAGTCAAGATGTTGTATGAAGTTTTTGGGCCAACTTTTCACCATGGATCCCATGTTCTTTGCCAGGGTCGTGAATGATGTAGGTCTACGCATGCGTCCCTATGTCCAAAATGGTCAGGAGTCGGTGTTAGTGTATAAGGATAGCTGCCATCATGTCCTGACGGACGTAATGGACTTGAAGCTTTGCCCCGACTCGGTTAAAGATATGTATATGCTGCACTGCAGCACCGATTTTTCGGGAACTCATAAAGAGTTCCAAATGTCTCCAGAATTTCTCAGTCCCGGCACTTTAGTCCCAGTGGTTCCGCCGCATCGATTTTCACTAGGACCTTTAAAGCAGTCTATAGCTCGTAGTAATCCTTTGGGACAAGGCAGTTTTCAGACGCACTGTCCCATGCAGCCGTACAAAGAACTATTATTAACAGCATTGGACAAGAATCGTGTATTAATAGTAAACGCTGGATCCATCTTTGAGAAGTCCACCGCCATACCTATGTATATTATAGAGAAATGTAGCGAAGACCACTGTCATTGCAAAATCATTTGCGTGGAGAGAGAACAACTGGTGGCGATTTACAACAGTGAGCGCTTGGCTGGCCATTTTCGCGAGAAAGTTGGTGAAACTGTTGCCTATCAGGTGCAGCTACAAAGTCGAATAAGTGATTCCTCAAACTTGGTATACACTACCTCAAGTTTTTTGCTTAGAGTCCTTATGGGCCAGTCAACAGTTGATAGTTTCCGCCACATTTCACATGTGGTTGTGGTGGATGTTCAACTGCATGAAGCATTTGCCGATCTTTTGCTGCGTGAACTTAAGGAAGCTCTTAAATACCATCCATATCTGAAGGTGGTATTACTTTCCAACTATTCTCGCAACAAAGAGTTTCTTGAATACTTTGGCGAAGGCGAGGAGTTAAAGCTTGGAGTGCAAGAAGACCATGCAAGAAATTGCAAATCCGAAGTGCTGTACATTGAAGATATACGTAAAATTCTACCTGAAAATAGACCATCTAAATTGATTGCAAAAGCCTTCAGTTCACTTCCCATATTAAACTGCACCATAGGAGAGCATGGTATGCAACACTTGGATAGGTGCCTTGAGGCTTACGAGAGAACAAAGTCGGATCAATATTTCGATATGTTCCTTTACATGGTGCAAGGCGAAAATGCAGATATAAATCATCGTCATTCGGTTACGGGTAGAACGGCTCTAAATATAGCTTCAATGCTGGGCAAGATTCATCACGTTGAATCTTTGCTGCATCTAGAAGCAGACCCTTTTATAACAGACAAATTGGACGTAGATGCCCTAAAGGTGGCTATTTCCATGGGTAATGCGGAATGTGTGAAGTTATTGAAGGAAGCGTGTTTTGATAGAGCACCAAGGACTAAGGATTCGCAAAATAATTACGTAGACCATCGTCTCATTACCGATATCATTCACATGTTAACTACCAACGATATGGAGTGGAAAGTAGGTAAGCTACTGTGGCATTTTGTATAAAATTGTCTTGAAAAGTTTAGGTGTAATAGAGCAGTCAACACTCAGTCAATTACTATACCACTTAACCAGCGCGAAGTTGTAGCACCTAAAACAGGCGTGCTACGGCGTACTTTATGGGTTTTAAAGTTTTTCAATTTGTTCGAGGTTGATTGGATGTTCCGTTTGTATTTGAGCATTTTATAAGAGATTTTATGGTTTTGAATGCCATCTATTTTATTAAGTATTTTCTTGTTCTAATAAACAGCCCTACAAAATGTGGCTATTCACGTTGCCGAGATTTTGAAATAACATCGAGTAAAGTTTGGGGAAGGTGGCGTCTTCAATCTTCCTGGGAGCCTATGCATCCCGCAAGAGCAATTAGAGTCACTGAATTGTTTTGTTTTGGTATATAATGTGGAGATCATAGTGTACTTTTCAGCTTTCCTGTCACTTGTGGTTTGCGAAATATCGTGATAAGAAATTAGTTCTTTGCTGTTTCTTATTGTGCAACACTAGTCTCATCACCAAAATTTAAGTACATAAAATTGTGTGAACCACAGTTTATGGACACTTTTTACGAAAAGTGTTCTTGGTGACACTTTTTACGTAAAGTGTTCTTGGTGACACTTTTCGTATAGAAAAGTGTCCTCGGTGACACTTTTCGTA
>JAHXMU010000030.1:1652520-1681358 GCA_019455685.1 Philornis downsi | reverse complement strand
GACACTTTTCGTATAGAAAAGTGTCCTCGGTGACACTTTTCGTATAGTTTAGATTTTTAACAATGTTAAAGTTGCTAAGTAAAAGGCGTTCTTTTCAACGTAATAGAAATGGAAATTTAAATCATTTAGTGTAATAAAAAGTGTTGGACATTGAATAAAACAGTATAAATTTCTTACGCACAATATTGTTAAAATAAGGTTTGCAATATGTTAATTTCATTTTTATTTTACAAATTGTAATTTATAAGCCTAAAGGCCAAATATAAATTAAATTACAACATAACACATGTTGAGAAAATCACTACTCTTTGAAATTATTAATTTATTACTAGCATAAAAATTATTAACATGGAAAATAACAATTAAAAATATACATGAAAATAAATATAATATAAAAATAAAAATAAAAAAAATGCAAGGTTTCCAAATAATAGAAAGTAACGTATTAAAAAATAAAAGTCAATAAATCGTAAGATGCTAGGAAATGCTGGAGGGTTCTATTGCGAAATGCAATATTAGACATTAAATACCTTTAACTCACTCGGAAGTGCCTTAAACATACCGGCGACTTTTACATCAAACTCTTTCTCTAGTAAGTAATTCAATTTTGGTATACAAAATTAACATATTCTGAAAAAAAACTGCGGATATAGATCCCTAAATAGTTTGTAAAAGAGAAACGATCAAACTGAAATTTAATTTCAAAAGAACATGTTATACAACGCTCCAAAAATGGAGTTTATAACTGAAGTAAAAATAAATATTACATGCGCTGTTGAAGGTCAAGCGAATTTTTGTATTCATTTCATTTCATTTCATTTATTGAACAGTCTTGTAATTTAAAGCCTTTTGGCCAATTTTAAACAAATTACAAAATGCATGAAATAAATACTACTTGAATTGGAAAACAAAAACAAAATATTACTTAGAATATAAAATTAAATTAACTAGTAACTAATTACCTATAACGCTCAAATTGAAGTGCACCACAAAGTAGGCGATATGAAGGGAAATAAAAATAATGAAAAAAAGAATTAAATATTGAATGATGTATATATGTAGGTTAGGCTAAATTGCAAAGTTTTTTTTTTTTTGCTTGGTAAATCACAATAAAATCATAAATTGAAATAAATACTACTCCAAAGTAAATGTAAAAATGTATATAAAATAAAAATTGATCACATAAAATCATACATTTAATATCAACCAATAAATATCACCCGTAAATGCAAGCATTAAGATGTAAAAGAAGATGTAAGATGTAAAGAATATTCACCTACGTCAACTGCATATGATAGATAAGCCTATTACGAAATATTGTGTATGATACATTTAAATTTCTAAGCTCATTTGGCAATGCATTATAGCTACGAGCTACTCTTACATTAATAGATCGTGCTGTAAGATAGCAAAGTTTGCGGATAAACAATTGCCTTCTACGAACGGAATGACAAAATTTAAAAGATTCGTATAGGAAACGCGGACATTGGTTAGAATATATTTTGTAAAAACACAACAGCAATCGTACAAATGCAAGAAATGAACATCCAAGAAATTTAATCACAAAAGGTGTTATATGTACACGTCTCTTTAGGGAAAAGATGTAGCGAACAGCTCTGTTCAAAGATAATTGAAGGGTTTCATATATTTTTGATTAGTAGCAGAGTATATCTTTAAGCAGTACATAATACTTGGCATAACTAGGGCATGAACCAGTTGCTTTTTCACATACAGCGGGAGCGACAAATTAGTTGTGTATAACTGCCTCAATGCATAATTAACACTTAAAACAACATGATTAATGTGCTTCTCAAAACGCAGCTTATCATCTAATAAGACTCCCAAACATTTCATGTCATAAACAAACTGTAAATTAGAACCATTATAAACTATTCGCAAATTCCCTTCAGTTTGGTTCTAATAAATCATAGCTTTGAACTTAGAAGAATTGACACAAATAATTAATTTAATCCTGAAGAACGTCCAGAAACTGGTAATCCCCTTTAAATAGCAACAGAATATCATCAGCAAAGACATACGGTTTACACAGAGTATCAAATTTTGGAAAAAGATCGTTGATGTAAAGAGTGAAGAGAATCGGGTCCAAGACTGAACCTTGCGGCACCCCACTCTTTACGCTGAGCACATTACTATATTTACCATTGGCACAAACCTGTTGCTTCGTTCCTGAAAGGTAGGAGTAAATTAAACTACAAGCATTGTTTGCAAACCCGTAAAATTATATAACTTATAAATCAAAAATTTGTGATCCACTCACAGATCCAATGACACCAATACACATAATTTGCTCCCATTGAAATTTTCTCGAATACTATCAGTCAGACCTAGTAGCAAAGAAGTAGTGCTTCTATCTTTTCTGAATCCACATTGACAATCATTCAAAAAAGACCTAACCTCAAGATATTTGGCTAATTGGATTTTCAAAATATGCTCCACTATTTTTGACAAAATTGGCAAAATTGAAATTGGCCTATAACTGGCCACAGACTGTGTTGAGTCCTTTTTTACCACTGGGACAATTTTTGCTAATTTCCATTCTGATGGATACTCAGATGTAGTCAAGATGTTGTTCACAATATATAGGAAAGGGGTTGAAATGTAGGGGAGTACTAGTTTTAAAAATAAATATTCATGTGTCGTTCAATACAGAGTGGCGCACCAATTGTAAAGCAATAAGAATTTTTATTGTTTATTTTGTATAACTAATTGGTTTTGAAAATAATAGACCGCAAATGACCGCCATGCTCACTCACGCATATGCGACACCGCCTCAATTATTGTTTTAATGGACTGGTTTCGTTCCGTCCATTAAAACCTTGGGGGTCTGGTTATTAATTTGTTTGGGAATTTTCGTTGGAGTTCCACCATAACCGGTCTGGCTATGTATGTAGTAGTAGTATGTATGCTGTTGAAACGGATACGTCTTCGGGGCAGTTCTGGGTAACAAAAACTCCCTCCTTCAACATTTTTAAATAACGGTATCCCATTGACACTTGACAGTAACAAGATTCGTGCGCCACCTTGTAGTACCAGAATAGATTTCAGCAGGGACGGAAAATAATTGTTATTTTTTTTTCAGACGAAAAGGTTACGCAAAAATTCCCTTTAGGGAATTCTTTATTAGGGAATTTTTAATCATTATTGTGAGACATATTTTATGAGAAATATTTTATTTTGGTTATGAATAACTGTTATAGCAACCAAAAAGAATTTTTTGGTTAACAATAACCATTATCCAAAGAATTTTTTTTTTGTTGGTTAAAAATTGTTCCGTATTTTATTCTTTCTCATCGTTAACTATTGAAATAAATGTATGCCATAATCAAATCATTGCTTTTACTTTAACTTCAGTTTTTTTGTTGTTACAATTTATCATTATGTTTATTACTTACCACCATTATCAAATATTTGCTTTTATATTTAATATTATCGTTAAATTTTCATTCTCTGATATTTCTCTTTCTCACCTGATTGTACGGCATTGGCGTACATATGTACTCGGATAAGAATTGAATTAAAAATAACTTTAAGTTAAAATGTTTTTTATTTATAAAATAAAAGACCGTTTTTTAATTTTGCCAAAGATATTTAAATTGCTTGCCCTACCTACCTCTACCCCTTAGAAAGGCATCCATTACATTAAAAATACCTATGGCCTACCCTTTATGTGGGTAGCGATAACCAAAAAAAAATTTCTTTGGATAATGGTTATTGTTAACCAAAAAATTCTTTTTGGTTGCTATAACAGTTATTCATAACCAAAAAAATATTTCTTATTTTAATTGGTTAAGGTGACCAAAATAATATATATCTCACTATAATGATTATTTTTAACCATTATTTAAATTCGTTAATGTTAATGGTTAAATACGATTTTTTCATCATTTCACTTACAACTGTTACGGTCCCTGGATTTCAGTGCCATATTATTCATTTATGTAACGGCACATTTTTTTATTGTTATGATGTTCTATCAAAATACTTGTCTGGCAGATAACGTTACTTTTGTTCTTGCGATAATTCTGTTTTTATTAATTTTAACAGTTTTTTTGTTTTTACGAAAAGAGATATCAAATTTGACTTCCGTCTTTAGAAATAGCATTTATGATTCTATTTGGCATATGCTTAGTAACAAATTCATTATAATTTGTGGCTCAAGCAAAGAAGTCGTATTCCTGTTTTTTTTTCGAAAACCATACAGATAATAACTGGTTACAGACTCACGCTTTACGTATTGTTTCGTACCGCTTTTGGCACACCCTTTAGTGGCGTTATTCTTTCGGGTCCATTTTCGCATGAAAGTGGATGTTGTTCCAGCTAGCTCAAGCGGCTTCAACAGGGAGGGCACCTACAAACCCTCCTTTTTAGTACTGGGCACGAACACTAAGAAAACATTGAAAAAAAAAAATATATATATATACATATATATATACATTTTCGAAGAAGAACTTTGGTGAGTGTCCTCCACATGGCCGCCTTACTAACACTAACACCTAATACTTATCATATCTTTTCTATCCCTTACAAATAACGCTTAACACCTCATGTTCTGTTAATAGTACGACAAAATCTGCAGCTATAGGACACATTTTTATTCCTTTTTTACCAAGGTTTGCGTTTCAACCACTCTTCGGCAAAAGGTACACCAAATCAAAATTTCTCGATGAATCGTTGGCTGCAAGCTTCACTAACTAAATGAACGGCTTCCATACAAACAACTGCCTAAGGTAATATGTGGATGTCGGAAGGTTTGGGGGAAATATTCACTATTGCGCTAGTCCAGAGTCTAGAGTAGTTTAGAGCCAACTCAAACCGAACAATTTCTCTGTTGACATAGACTTTTCGACCCTCTAAAAAAATTGTATTTAAATGACATTTGGAAATAGGTGAGAACTAAGAAACTTACAAATAGTACTGTTAACTTAGATATTATAAGAAACTTTAGTACAGTATAATTTATTAATTTTACATATTATAATACAGGTAACACTGCTAACTGCTAGAGCGTTCCGAAATGTTATGTCCAATGTTACTTCAAATTAGTAACATCCTTCAACTATTTCACAGTTCAGATATAGTATGTTTTCAAACTAGTTTTGACAAAACGCCAATAAGGAATCACTTTGATCACATTCAAAATTTAAATAAAAACGAGTGTTGATTGTTGCCACATATAACATGTACCATTTATATCGATCTGTATCATAATCTATTAAATATTATTATTTAAAAGGTAATATCATTGTTTGCCTGCCCTCGTTTCAACATTTGATACAGTTGAACTACGCCATTTTGAAGGAAAAACTTTTGGGCAACTTTCCCGAACAAATTGTCGTATATTTGCTTCATAATCACACCGAGAAATCACATTTAGATGCCATTATCCATCCAGAACCTAATAAAATCAAAATTATATTAAGTACAGATATTGCCGAGACATTGATGTGCTTCGAAGACATACTTTATGTTATAGACACTGCGCGATTTTATCATTGTACTTATAACAGCGAATCACACTGCAAGGAGAACGTCTATGAGTGGTCATCAAAGCAAAGTTTAGAAAATCGTCAATTATTGTTAAGGAAAAATGGTGGTATAAAAAGAAATTACAAGCCGTTACTGATTTAATAATTAATGCTCTATTGTTTCGTAGGTGGCGTTTGTTTTCGCTTATTTCCCGAAGAGATGTATGACCAACTGCCCGAGGTCAATAAACCAGATCTACTGACTATACCCTTGGATAGAGTATGTCTCGCTGTTAAGCTTCTATCACAAGAGAGCATGGTGTCGGAGTATTTGCAAGAGACTATAATTAAACCACCGTTCCTTCATATCTTTAAATGCGTCGAACATCTAAAAAAAATTTGTGTGTTTACCGATTTGGAGGACATAACATGGTTGGGCTGTCGTCTTATCGATGTACCGGTTGAGTGTCATTTGGGTAAACTTTTAGTCTTTGCAATACTTTTACAGTGCCTCGATCCGGTGTTAACCATAGTCAGTTTTATGTCAACATTGGATCCCTTCGAAGTATCCCTATATTTAGACGATTTAGTTGAACCATATAAGGAGACAATCCATGCTAAGATTAAGGAAGAGCGCAATCGATTTTCCGAAGGCTTGTTATCCGACCATCTCATGTTCCTACGCCTTTACCAGGAGTGGCAAAATGACCTAAGGAACGAAAGTTCTGACAGTGTTCCAAACAAGTACAATTTTATGTTGAATGGTCTGCTTGAACACATATGCAACGTTAGAACGCAGTTAGTCGGTGCTCTTAGATCATCACAGCTCATACACAACAAAGGAACGTTGAGCATGCATTACATAAATCTCAAATCAAATTGCTGGCCTATTATAAAGGCCGCTTTGGTTGGTGGTCTGTACCCCAGTATATGTGTGTTGGATAGCAAAGCTAATCGCCTGAAGTCGCCCTGTAAGAATGAATTAGTGTTGCATCCTGACTCTGTGTTAAGAGGCTTGGATTTGGATTCTCTGAAGAAGATGGACTTTGTGTCACCCTGGATTATATACGGCAATACGTCAAAGAGCGGAAATTATATAAGCATGGGATGCAATACAGTTGTAGCAGCCATTAGTGTAGCTTTGTTCGCAGGTAGTTACCGCATTTATCTGTAATGAACAATACGTTATATAGATATTCTCTGTTTTCTAACAGGACCTACAAAAATGTCGTACTCTAGTTCGCAAATAACTCCAGCAACAAATAACGACAACTCCAAATGCTATTTGCACATTGACGAGTGGATTTCTTTTAAGTTGGATTATGCCACAGCTCAACTTCTACTAAAAACTCGGCAGTACTTTTACAGTATCTATGTCAATTATTTGCAACACTGTGGCCTCTTGGAGAAAAACAGACGTTCTCAATTCTCTCTAGCCCAAAATGTTGTTCTTTTTGAATATGTGGAAAAGATTTTAGTTCAGGAAGATATGATCAACCGTTTCATGCAGCCGGAGAGAATAGGACTACGACCGAAAGCTGTGCCTAATAAGCTTATGATGACATTAAATGGTAGCATGTTGTTGACCCCTTGCATGTACAGAACACAAATGAACATGAACAATCGTCAAGGCCAATCGAGAAACGTGCATAAACAGTTCTATATGGTTTACAAACGAGATTTTCGGGATTCAGACAGTGTGAATATGAATTCATATAGAAACACGGAATGGTTTCATACGCTAGCTACGTTATTGGATTCCAGAACGTCGGAAAACCAATTGGCATTCATTATTTTCTACTCACACAACCCAGACTGTCTGAGAAGCGTATCAATAGCTGAGTGGCGTAATGGTTGCTTGGAATTGTATCCATGTTTTAAGTACAACATCAATATACGTAATGTTTTGTAAGTATGCGCAAATTAATTCCAAGAAATTATGGATATCCGTATGGTTATACTTTTTTTTTGAGATTTAAGTAAATCTTAAATCTTAAGGAATTCTTGTTTTGAAAAAGATAATATTAAAAAACTTAGCTGATGCTTTTACTTAAAAAAAGAAGTTATTTTCCTAAAGTATCATCGTGTTATGGCTTTTTTTTATTACAGAAACAATCCCACAATAAGCGATAATATTAACGTCCTATCGCTTGGAATTAGCCAGAGACGTTTGGTTTTTGGTATCGATTGTATCACCGGAACATTTATATTGAATATGTTTGCATATCGTAATAATTGGCTACACAATTGAATCACGACTATATTTAAGTTATATACCATTTACCATATATATTTTCTTTCTAAAGACAAGAAAAAACAGTGGAGTTCGATAATTTTTGTATTTTTATATTTTTTGGGTCATTAGTGCGTATTCAATAAATATGTTAAAAATTCTATTCATTACTATATTTCAAGGGGGAAAGTAAGGGGGAGGGAAACTTGGTTATAGTGGAAAATGCACATTGCAGTGCTGAGAGAGGAAGGAAGAAGGGAGGAGATTTATAGGGTCTTATAAATCTTGATGAAAGTCTTACAATGTAAAGGGTTTTTAGTGAGTGTTAGTATCTTCAACTATTTTTAATGGTTGGTGTTGTTCATTTGGAAAATTTGACATTGCTATGTCAGTATTAAAGGTTGAATTTCTTCTTAGTAGGAGAATATCATCAGCTTTATGGACTAGATTTTGATTAACTACAATATTGTGAGCTTCCTGACGAAAGAACCGAGAATATGAGTAAAAACAGATTATACACATTGAGTGTCTCCTTTTAATTGTTCGTACGAGATACTTACGGTACTATTTAAGTAAAAGGGTTCCACTGTGTGATTTTGCATTATTTGATAGCCGTCTTCATTCATTATTTCGCCCCCAGCTGAACTATTGGCGCTTTGTGCATTATTGCTGGATGTAACCGATGATGAAGATTCCTAAAAGTATACCTTGAATGTAATATCCATGTATTTTTATTCACCCTTAACGTGAGTAGAATTTTTTGTAAAATGATTTTCCCCCCTCACATGTATCCTACCACGAATATTGTTTGCCATAAAATTGCTTTATTCAAAGAATGGATGACTTCTCAATAAAGTATTTCGGCACGTTCGTTTTTGAATTTATTGCCGATCTTCAATATAATATCATTTTGATTCTTATTTCGGTCCAAAGATCGGTTTTCTGCTACTAATTATTTTTTTATTGCTAATAGAGATATAATTCAAAAACTTCCGAAATTGATTATATAGATTATATAGCTATTTCGATATACGCCAAGATACCATTTTCAGTGTCCTTGGCTGTTTCTGCTTCCTCCAACATCATTGTCGCCTTAAGGATTTATGATATCACAAAACAATTGACGATTTTTGCCCACCGGTATGAAAATGTTCGCAACGAAGAGCACAAGCCAAATACAATACAATTATCGCAAGTTCTTACCTGTGCATGTGCCCATCGGACACAATTGCATCGAAGTTGTTGGCACAGATGCCAACAAACATGGCTTAGTGGCAACAAAGATAGTTTTGTATACTTCTGTTAACAATAATAAATAATTGCTGGACTTGAACCGAAATAAGAACCAAGATGATAGCATTTCGGTATTTTACCTAGAGTTTTTTAATTTATTTTTCGTTGGCGCAGCGAATATCCGCACATATAAGTATTGATTCTCTAAATATCCAAACAAAAAAAATATTTCAATAGCTGATCGGGTACAAAAAACTATGAATCAAAAACCAATTCAAAAATTATGGAATTTAAATTCATGCCAGCATTTATAGATCAATCAATGCCAATATTAATAAAAAATAAATTCATTAGGTATGTTGATTTAAAGGCGAGTTAAATATAGAAATTCTAATCGCACTCAAATACGAAAATAATACGATAGAACGCAACACTCAAATTCAAATTGTAGATGAGTTTAAGATAGGCTTGGTATCATTTTATGCTATGCAAAGATAGATTCTTAAAACGTATAGTAGGTCTACAAAACGAATATTAAAGGATTGCGCATGACCACCACTTGAAAGGCGATCTATGCGGACTTGAGGATTTCTAATCAAGTGTAAAAATTTGAAACTGTGGCAAAAATATTCCTATTTGTTTTATGTGTCTTGAAGACCATAAACATATTTTAATATTTCGTGAAAATTACTTTAAACTGCCCCAATTCAGATGAATTAGAATGTGGTATGAATGTTTAATCGTAATATTACATTACAGAAGAAAAGCTTAAGATATACGAAATAAACTTTAAATTATGACCAGGTATAAATAAAGCCGAGACATCCATAGAACAAATTTGCAGAAGTAGCACACACTTAGTTAAATGATGTAACCAATGTTAATCCTGCGAAATGTTCTACATTGATTATTGTTGCTCACTCAGCACCAGATTCAGGTTTTCGGAGTTGCAGTTGATCCTATGTCGTCCATTCTAATGCAGTATGACGAATTGAGGCGATTGCGCCAATTTAGATTTCAACTGTGGCAAAATTGTCAAAGTCGGTTATTCTGGATAATGTGGTCGTGTCATTTTCTACTCGGAGATCTGCCTTGTTTTTGAATTTGTTACACACGACATCATTTACCTGTTCACACAAAACCCACCTACAACACTGGAATCCTTACGGACCCAACTCATCGATTTTGAATAATTTTTGGGTCTGGAAGTAAGTGAGGAGTATTGGTCATAGAGAGAATTTCATATAGAGAATTTCAACAAAAAACATAAAATCTATGCCTATTTGTTTTAGTAAATAACCCCCTTGAAATCGGTAATATTGAAACGAAAGCGCATAAAAAGTTGATATGTATTCATTTTTGCTGGTCGATGGTAATATTAATACTAGTATGAACAGCTAATTAAATTTCGGACTGAACATTTTCCGGGAGAAATTCGTGATGCCGTGGAAGAAAAAAAATCCGGTACCGCAAACATTTCCTAAATTACCCACAGAGGTGATAATTAACATATTATAGAAAACTTACGTTTTGTTCAAAGAACTCTACAAATAAGGACTCATAGCGTTGTCGAATGGTATCGACAACGTCTAAAAGGTTTTTGGCGTCCATTGCCAAGACATGGGCCGCAGAAAGCATACCCCTGTAACATGAATAAGTAACGATTAATCAAGATTTTATAATAAAGTTACATACAGCGCTTTTGCTTACTTTTTGTACTCTACATCCAATGTAGTGTCATTGTACTGTTGGGCTAATTTCATAGCGGCCACCAATTCATGCATATCCTTGGGCAATACCTTATGAGCCATTTCTACTTCTCTGTAGGAAAAAAAGGAAAAAAAAAATTCAAATATTCATTATTTTTACAACCGTAGATGCTTATGGTGTTTCACAATGTAACAAAAGTGTGGCATTTTTCGGATGTTTGAACGGAAAATTATTTTTTGTGTTCTTTTCTGAAAAAAAATTTAACCCACCAAATTGCTCAATATTTTGCCCCTAATAAAATTCGGATAGTCTGGAGGGATGATTCGCTTCGAGTTTTTTTTTTTCAACGAATGAAAACTCTTTAATGATCGCAAAATGCGTTTCACTGTCATGAACAACTTGTTTTTAAGGTAAATGAATTAAAATAAGGATACTTTTCTTATCATGTATTTTTTAACATACAGGGTGGCGCACGAATCGTGCTTCTGTCAACTGTCAATGAGGACTGTTATTTACAGATGTTGAAGCAGTTTTGTACCCAGAACTGCCCCGAAGACGTATCCGTTTCAATGGCATTTGGTTCCAGTAAGATGAAGCAACGGCGCACATAGACAGACCAGAAAATTCTCAAACAAATTAATATCCAAAAACTCCACTTTCCGCTAGTCCCCAAGGTGATCTAACCTGACTGCACCAGACTTTATTTTATCGGGTTATCTCAAGCAAGACGTGTGCAAAACGAAACCAAGGAATTTGACTGAAATGAAGCAGTCTATCAGAACAATAATTGAGGCGATCCCGTAATGAATAATTTTCTGATCTGTTGCATATGTGTAAATGAGCATGAGAAAAGCTATTTGAATTTATTATTGTAGCACATTTAGTGCGCCACCGCCACCATGTATTTCTAAGCACTTCCACAAAAAACGAGCGCAACATTTTTTTCAGAAACGAAATCACCTTTCACTTTAAAACTTGTAAAAATATGTAAAATGATTCAGAACCGGTAAGGCAGTCACGGCAGTGCAAATGTAGCTTAATTCTTACTTGTAGGCTTCGGCAGGAATTAATGGTGACATATGGTCTACCGATTGCAATAACTTTCTTAATTCGAATCCAATATCTTTAACCAACTCCAGGAAATTATTACTCTTATTCTCGCCTACTTCTTGTGACAGAGTAATGATCGCTTTTACCACATTTTTAGTGGCTATATACACGGCATCCTTGTTGCGATTTAAACTCGGCCTCAGGCTGTTTCTTTGTACCTCTGTTAAGTATCGTCCATCAGGCGTCACAAATGAGCTACCAGAATTACTCGTACTCAAACGTTGAGCATTATTTGATTTATGGTTTGAAACTGATGTAAAACAATTGCTGCTGTCAGTGAGGTTGGAACTACTAGCATTAATGTTATCGCACAAACCGGAATTTAACAAGCCCACCGCATGTTGATTAGGTTCTGCATCGCGGCTTAATGAGGGTTTACGGGATTTCTACATAGTTCATACAAGAAAAAGAAAATAATAGAAAAATGTTATCTCAAATAGAAATAAACATAACTTCGGCTAATGTACATATACTATAAAAAATAATACAACTCATCATCAAATCTAAATAAAAAAAGAAACCAAAAAGATCAACGAAAAACTCAGGCATTACAAAATTCAATTCATAAAAAAAACTAAAGTCGGGATTGGTATTTATCAATTGTCAAACCTCCACCATTTGTATCATCGATTTACTGTTTTTGACATCAGAAGATTCCGCAGACGCCATCATATTCGCCGTTGCTTCTATTTCGCCATGACGTTGCCCCACAACTGGCATGGTGGCATTCATGCTTTGCACCATATGATGAGCATTGATTACTTGGCCGTCATGTGGCGTGTAGGCAAATCCATTACCAGGTGCCATGGGCGTGTATATTTGTCCTAGCGCAGGCCCAGGACCTATTATCTTTGCTTGTGGCACATTGGCCGGACAAACGTCGTAGATTTCTTCTTCGAAAGCCTTGTATTCGGGCGAGTTTTTCATGTGATTTTTAAATGCTAAAAATGAAGAATACGCCTCTAAACTACCCGAACGTGAATATGATTTTGGAAAATCTCTATTATGAGCCGAACGTTCTAAACTAGCGCTGCGGGGCACACATTTTCGGGGGGCGTTTATGGGATTTATTAACGATTTATTGCGTTCCAGTGAGCCGCCTATAGAACGGCCACAGTGATTGCTGTTGTGGAAATTTGGGGGCACAACGTTGCGCTCCAAACTTCCACATATAGGATGAGGGGAGATGTGGCGATTCATTGGCAGATTACGCCCAAAATCGTAAATCATTTGTGTTCTCTCTTCCTGGCCTAAAGATGCCGATTTACCTGCTGCCGGCAATTGCATCGAACTGTCAAATGTGACAAAGTTGTCTTGCACCATTACGAATTGATGCCCAATAAAGCGCGGATCTATAGAGGCCATATGATGAGTATCAGTTTGATGCACATACTGCCGTGGCAGAGAACACGCATTGGCAAAAGTTTGCTTGTTGTCGCACGCCATCATAATTGGTTGCTGTACTTGAACTGCAGTCGGCGGATCCTTGGCGTTTAACATTTTCTCTTGCTGCAGTTTATGCAAAACATTTGCCTTTTCCTCCCTAGTTATTGTGTTATCTAACTTAAGAAATTTCGAAACTGGAAGTTTACTGGTCTTTAAAGCTAAATCATTCATACTAGTAGTCTTTGTAGTATCTACTTCTACCGCTAATGTGTTAAATACCGAGGCTGGCGTTGTGTAGGCTGCTGGATTGATGATGCGATTCTCGTTTTCCTTCATGAGACGGGCCAAGATTTCGGGATTTTGAGCTATGATATATGTCTGAGGACTGAGGGCGGTTTTGTCGCTGGGTAAGGAATTTTTGGAATTATCTGAAATATAAAGTTGGAGAGGTATATAAAGTTAACTAGTATTATTAGTGATATTTTTAACACATACCTTGTCCTATCATTTGTGGCGTTTTTGAGGGCTTTGAGGGCGGCATATCAAGATCTTTATTACAGGAAGCCGTGTGGAAAAACGCAGAGTTTTCTTTATTCAATGCATCAAAGCCAGTTGCTCTTTCCTCAATTAAAATTTCACTTTAAAGAAAGTTAGTAATTTATTTTTATATACTACGGATTGATGAAACCGACAGTAGTAACTTACTATAAAGTTTCCTTGATTCGTTTGAAATTTGGTCTTTTCGAGGGTTCGTAAGTCCAACACTGTGATAACAGCGAATACAATCGCGGCGGACAATTGTTGGGAAATGGTAAACGTTCTCCATTTTCCAACTTTGCTATGATATCACTATTTTTTATACCTTGAAATGGTTTTACACCTAACATTAAGATTTCCCAAGCGCAAACACCTAAAACCAGAAAATGGGTGGGTAAGTATGCAAAAGTTAAATAGTTATTTACGACCTTAAAATTGAGCTGCAGCTATTTGCCGTTTTCATACAAATAATGTAAAAGAAAAATGATGTTCACGACAGGAAGAAAATTGATTAACTTTCTTCGTAAGAGGCATTTTAAAAACGTGTCGGTCTATAACAGTTTTATGGCAGGGTTAAAAATCATATGCAGCTTTGTGCGTGTCACTCCATTTTTGATCCAATGGTTTGTCTAATGATATGCTTTCTTTTATCTCTCTCTCTGTCTCTCTCTCTTTCAACCGTTATTTCGGTTTAGTAGTTGAAATTAGAAGATATATTTAGACCCCAATTTGGTTTAGAATTCGTTTAATATCACTGACGAATGTATTAAAAATAATTAGTACGGTTCAGGATCAATTCATGTAGAATGTATAGCCTTTGTATTCCAGAATCAGAATTCTGTTCTTAAAATTAATTACCACTTCACACTTGTAAGAAAATTGGGGTTGAAACTCTCAATAAAAATGTTAAAAATGCATTTCATCCGAATTATTTTTTCTTCATGAAATTTTCCTTACATCTTCAAACATATCTAAACAAATCTATAAGAGATGTTTATGTTTTGACTTTGATTTTGATTATTGTTTTATGTAGATGTTAATGTATAGAACTGCATATAAAGCTAAAAAGGACAGAGAGCCAAAAATTTTCATTTAAAGTGAAGATATGAGATTCAAATATCATAACCGAGGTTTTAGCAGCGCATTTTCACATCCCAGAACACTTCTCACTTTCCGGTCAGCAGCGATAGCACATAGCACCATGAAGGGCGCGGATGGTTTAAATCATAGTTAAATCATAGTATGCCTTCGGCGAAGTCGATTCCAAAGTTGAAAATTGTTTTTATTCAACAGGAAATTTCGACTATGGCGTACGACATAATAATAATTTATAATTGGAGGTGGATACAAACGGCATAAGTGCAAGCGTTTTAGAAATAATCTTGCGGCCTTTGACAACTTTCTGCCGCAATGTAAACTAATGTTACCTACCTCTACATCAACAATGACACTGTTTATTTCTTGGAACAAAAGAGAAAGCATGGGACAACTTCCTTACATTCAACAAAGACGCCACTTACGTCAAGGGCAAAGTAAAGTCCCTGGGTAGCATTAAATGGTAAACTGTAAACACGGTTCTGATTACGAACGACGATCATTTCCAAAATGAGATGAGTATTTTACTGGTATATTTTTCGTATCTCGCCAATAACAGCTGGCATTAAATCAGCCATGCCGCGTTCTGACATCATACAGAACGTCATTCTATCGTGGGTTGAAGGAATGTCGGTCGCTCAAAGGAAATAACATTGTGAATCTTCCTCATCGGTTATAGAAGGCCGATGCTACAGTACTTCCAAGCGATCGCCTCCAATATGAAGCAAAAGCCAATGCCAACTAGAGCAGGCATGCCTAATATAACTGTTGCATATCTTGCGACCGACTGTGGCACGGTGCTCACAACACTAGACTATATGTTTGTGAGATAGAGCCCCGATGCAACCACAATCTTTCTTTCTTTGAGTGGCACAATCACATCGTTAAACTGATGACATTTCGAGTAGTCGAGTTATCCACAGGTCTATTATGGAACAATGTGTACTTGCGCAAGCACTAGGGAATTTTGGAGAGTAAGATACTAAATTACCACTATAATAAATAATTTACAGTTGTTCTAAATTATACGGATACTTCATAGTTTCTGGAGAATTTCGAAGTGTGAACTTTATGTCAGCATTGTATCCCATGAACGATATATAGAAAATCTTCTCACATTCAGTGAGCTTACACGCATTCTATTTTTAGAGTAGTTGTAGAGAGTCACTCAACGGGATCAGTTTAACGACGATTCCGAAAATCACAGTTTGAGAAGTATTTAATAGAATTGTCTATTATTCAATTACGAGTGACACATCGAGGTGACTGCCGCTCAAAGAAAGATATTTTACTGTATCAGGGATTGAACCCACGATCATGCAAACGATAGTTGTATATACTAACCATAGCACCATGGCCGAACGCATTGATGTAGTTAAGGACATCAAGATACAGCAATAACTTAGGCTATGTGATGCTGTTGTTCGAATGGCCGAAATGCTTCGAAATTGAAGTTGATGGTACGAATCACTGTAGAAGAAATGCGATCAATTACGATCTGGTTCATTCGTTATCTAAGTTATCTCAGCTTTATGGCGTTTTTAAAACAAGAGTCTAATTACAAGAAATTCTTAAAAATTCATTTTTCTTTCAAAAAGATCTCCTACATTTCCCATTATCTTCTTAACCTTAATTTATTGTGTTCATTCCACAATAACTCATACAAATAGGTTTAAAACGTACCGAACATCCAGACATCACTAGCTACCGTGAATCTGCGGAAATTTATGGACTCCGGTGCCATCCACTTGATGGGCAGCATACATGTACTGGAATGATAGTACGATTGTTCCGATACCCAAC
Organism: Philornis downsi; assembly: GCA_019455685.1. NCBI lineage: Eukaryota > Metazoa > Arthropoda > Insecta > Diptera > Muscidae > Philornis > Philornis downsi. Next base: position 1,664,765 of record JAHXMU010000030.1, on the reverse strand, counting down.
GAGATAAACCAAAATCTGCCAACTGAATAAAATGCACTTAGCAAAGTAATCAAATGTTAGCAATCATTAGTATTCATTACCTTTATACAAGTGGGAGAACTAACCAGAACATTGCGGGCTGCTATATCTCTATGAACAAACTTTTTGGATTCCAAATAGCTCAAGGCTGTTGAGAGCTGATAGCAGTATAGCAATAGTGTTTCTCTCCTGAGCCTACAAATCGAAATATGGATTTGCAACCAATGACATGTTATTACTTAGATGTTAAATGTTATTACTTACTTTTCAGCATTGGATTTGAGATATGCTCTTAGCTCTCCATATTCTGCCAATTCCATAACGATCCAAACGGGAGATTCGCTGCATATACCAATTAAACGTATTATGTGGGGATGATCGAATTTTTGCATAACGTCTGGGTGTAAAAAGATGAACAAAAAAAAAATATTGTTTTAATGTTTATTTTAAGATATATCGTAATAAATGTTAATTAGCCTTGAAGGGATGTATTATATTGTTAAACAAATAATTAATTCAAATAATGGGATGTAATCACTGTCATCACCGAATTTACAAAGTCTTTCGGCTCCCCCTATCTAAGCAACTTACATGCTTCCTCCAAAAATCGTTCCATTTTCTCTGGATCGTCATTGGTTTTGCATGTCTTCACTGCCACTTGTATAACTGCTGAGTTCGCGTCATTTCTATCACTGCTGCCACACTTTACTTTCGTATTATAAGTGCCTATGTAGACGTCTCCAAATTGGCCTACGCCAATTGTATTGTTCAATGCTATCTCTGATCTGTCCAGTTCATAGTTTCGGACTGAAATAAAGTTATATGTAGTGAAGTTGATGCATTAAAGTAGATTTGTTTCAGCTCTTACCTGCCGGCGTTGAGTAATCGCCCTCCTCATCTAAATGACCCAATTCTGCGTAATCTTCGCTTAACTTCGGTTTGGAATTTTCACCCGTCTTGTCGTTCGTTTGGTCACCGTTATTTAAAGTACCAGCTGGGCTGTGATTTGTTTTATCTCCTTTTACAATGCCAATCGGATTCCATAGAGTGCACACTTGATTGTTACTTATCAAAAGACAATAACCCTCAATGAGATCGGCTATACTCGTTGCAGTCTGTACATAAATGTTGTTATTTTGCAATGTGATGGCTTATGAGACAAATCAGGCATTTAAACTTACATTATAGCCGTTGCATGTTATCACCAGATCTTCATCGTTACTTGTGGTTGAAATCTTGACCTGTGTCTTCATTTCGCGGCATCTGCATGGTTTGTTGCACTGACTCTCGTCAATGGTTGGTGTTAAAGATTTGAGAATTTTTTCATTATTGGAATGTGAGTCATCTTTGGGTAAAAATAAGGTCGTTATACGATTAATGTCTTTAAATGTAGCCACTTGTATCATCTTTGTTTGAGGATGTGTTTGATACGATAGACCTGAAAATGATAGTAACATAAGGTTTTCCGATGTGACGTAACTGATTTCTAAACGTACCAATTTTGGGACCAACGTACAAATAGCCAGATATATTCCAGGATGAGCTTAGCGTTACGGAAAACTTTTCATATTCGGTTTCGTAGAAATTTTTCAATATATCAAAGTACCTGGTAAAGAATGTAATGTTGAACGAAAGTTATATTCCAGAAGACATAATAAATCTACTTCTGTTTCTTTACTTACTTGGTTATGTACTCGATATCTGTTAAGTTATATAACTTTTTATATGTTGTGTGTATCACCTTTTTCAGATTCTTTGGCTTTGTTGAAGATATCACAGTTTTTGGTAGAAATTGATGAAACCCCACTTCCTTGTCTATATGGTCGACATGCTGTTGTTTCTTATCCGGTACCGGGCACGTTACATTGCGAAAATAATGCAGCATACTAAGGCAACACAGTTGTATCGCACTGTCAAAGTCAATGCTGGTTGAATTCGATTGAATAAAATCTTGCTTGACCTGTAATGAATTCTTATTTGCAGTAATTCTGTACATATATCTGTAGTTTTGCGAATCAACTTTACCTGATCAAAGTAGAAATAACATGTGATTTTATCTTCATTGAATAGTTCGCTAAGGCTGTGGGGCAAGTATCTGATACGTAATTCGGGCCGCCAAATGCTAAGTTTATCATTCACATTCACTGTCGGTGGAGTGTGTTGAGATTTTTGCTGGGGGCATTCCGTATTGGGACAGGCGGAATTCCATATGTGCTCGAGAAGTTTTTGTATTTTCGTTGTCTTATTCATCCACAGTGTTTCTTTGGTGACCATATTCTGCAAACGCAAAGCATAGTATTGCGGATTGGGTTTCTTTGCCGAGGGCACCATAACCACTGTCTTTTCGATGATATCTTGGACCGTATCCTTCTGTTCGTCCACGCTGACGGCATGATGCAAGTTATTGGGCCAGTAGACGTTTAAATTGAAAACAGCTGAAAATAGATTGCCTACATAATAAAGAACATTTTAAATTATTTGTAGCTTTAAATTGATGTGGTGGATATTTATCAGCAATATTTACTTTGGCTGGAATTTTGAGACATGCTTTCTTCGACTTTTGTGCGATTTTAGTCTCAGAACACTGTTTGTTTTTTTGGTAATGAGCTTCACATTAATATTGGAAGCATTGGGCGTCAGCGTTCAAATAACCAATGTCATGGGGGCTTCGAGAGATGTTTTTATCAATCTGCTATTGCGATATGAAAAAAAAGAAAGCAAATATTGTTATAGGGAGAAGAAAGTCGGTTGGTATATGTAAGGACATTGAATAAATAAATTACAATTCGACTGAAGAAACACAAGTCGACAGTAATGAGAATAAAGATAAATAATGATGGGCAATTGGGATGGTCGTGCGAATGGAAAACAAACCTGTAGAACGGCAAACCAGCGAGCGAGCAAGCGCTTTGCAGCATTTCACCGGTTTTCTTTTGCACTGCAACATGCACTGGTAAATATTTTTTTAATAAAAATTGCTAACTGCTCTAAATCCATTCTTTGTGAATATTTGTTAAATGCCTTTGCTTGCACTCAGATAATGTGGAACTTTAGTTTTTCTCAACATAAATGAGGCAGAAGGACGAGGCACTGTCAAAAGGATATGTTGAATTTATGGGGCAACTTGTTCCTCAATCAGCGGTTGGACAACTTTGTCTACACTTTAGCTCCGTCGAGGAACGGGTTAAACACGCAAATGTATTAAACGCAATGTATTTTTACTGTCGACTGTCACATTTGTCGGTGCTCCTAATATTTTATTTAATAAAATCGACCTTAACAATTAATATTGCAACCCTGAATAAAAATAAATTAAATTAATATATATATATATATATATATATATATATATATATATAACGCATATATATATAAAGCATATTCTGTTTTATTTTTTATAAATATATTTTTACTCAAATTGTTTCTGATCAAAGTAAAATTAAACGCATGCTTCTTATACAAAATATTAGAAATGTTTTTTGCAACATAAGAAAAAGTCCATTCTCTTCGAAATCCATGTACAAGCAATATTAAATTGCCATAATATAAATTGCAATTGTAATGATATTCTGCTGGAAAGCTCGGAGTTTCTTTATCTTAGGATAACAAGAGCTTCAATGAATTTACAATAACGTTTATAATAAGTATAGCATCTTTAACAAATATAACATTCAAAAGTGCGAGTGCGAATTGTGTCCAATACAAACAAAAAATATTGACCTGAATATAAATATTCAATGCTAATTTGAATAAATAAGCGTCAATTAAGAAGAAATGCGGGGGCGTATATAAAATAGATTTTATACAAAGAGAACTTTATAAGGACAGCATAGTCATTTATTAAAAATACGAAACTTAAATAAAGAATACATTTAAATGCATTGAATCTGTCCAATCATCAACAAATGCTGAAACCATAATCGGCAACTCACGTCAACGAAATATAAAAAATAATATTTCCCAACAGAATAATCTTTACAAATATAACAGGAATCATGAGAGGCTAGATCATTATCCATTGTGGATAATTTGAATTGAAGACAAATTGTATATTTTCACATATCAATACTATAGAACTTTTTCCAATAACCTATATAAAATGTCTTATTAAGGAATTGTTGATTTAGTTAACAATGTTATGATGTAAATTTTTAATTAATTTCATAATTATTAATTACTTTAGGCAGTTGTAAAATAAATAAACAATTATTAGTAAAACATAGTTAGCGATGATACAATAAAATAACTCGGAGCTAAGAGGGCAGCCCCAAAACTAACCGACCTAACAAAGAAGACACAACGATTTTGAGAAAAATTTTCTTTATTTTCCAACATAATCTCTTTTTAGGTGGATACACATTTTCCAGCGATGTTCAATAGCTTCTATACCCTGTTTATAATAAGAACTATCAAAGTTCTTAAAATAATATGATCATCGCCATAGATTGTTTTTCCTTTCTGAAGATAATCAATAAAAATAATCTTATGCGCATCCCAGAAAATAGACGCCATGACCTTGCCTGCAGATGGAACCGTCTTCGCCTTCTTTGGGCATGATTCTCTCATTCTCCATTCCAGCCCGCTGCTTTGTCTCAGGTGTGAAGTGGTAGACCCATTTCTCTTCCATTGTTATAAACCGACGGCTATTGAAAGCAAACTCATCACGTTCAACTTCCTCATCTTAAAATCTTCGATCAATATATGATGTATACCACTTTTTGAAATGCATATCATTTCAGCTAGCTCACGCCGACGATCATCCAATACCATTCTGTGATTTTCTTAACATTGTCTGTCGCGGACACCTCAATTGATAGACCAATACGGTGTTTAAACTCTGCTACCTTTTATTTTACAATCGCAAACGAAGGAGCAGACTCCTCCAGAGTAGGATCTAGCTCGATTTTGATGTTGGTTGGACTGAGACCTTTCCAATGAAAATATTGAACTACTGGCATCATTTAGACATCTAGTTTTGGGACCGCCCTCATACGAAATGCTTTTTTGTACAGTGTCGGCCTTGCTTAGTTCAGTTTCACACCACATTCGAAAATTGCGATTGTATAAGAGAAAAAATAAAAGAACGATAGAAGGTTGAATTAAAGTGTGAGAATTTGTTGTAGGGAGAACCTTTCGCGTAAACATTGGGAAGCTGTATAGCTGTCAGAAGGAGTAAAATCCAGTTTACTCCAGCATGTCTTGGAGGCCATGCATAAGCCCACTTAATCCGGAACCTTGAATGAGGATAGTGAATAAACGTTGTTCACGAAACTTTATCCAAGCGCAAGACATCTGGACAAATCCTGCTCAATCTCGCACATCTTCAACCAGGATCGTTGCTAATTTGCGATAAATTGTCAAATTTTATAATAGCCTGAGAGAACGTTGCTCATGACTCTGCAATTGCTTCCACATAAACATATCGGTACCTATGAGGCGTAACAACCCCAACGTTATGCTTCTTTCTATATTACAACTTTCCGCACGCCATTTTCCATATTCATTGTTTATCGAAGAGGTGGCAAAGAAAGAGATGGGCATAGAAATAATGGAAATAGCACAAAACTATTTTTTCAATAAACGCTCCCAACTACTTTGACAGAACACCTCTACTTCCGACGTTCCTGAGACGTAACGACAACAGATTAAATTTTATATTATAATACAAAATCGACAAAAGCCCTAGTTGAGTATAGAGATGGTGCTCAGATAAAGCAGGATTTGATTGGAAATGCCCCGCAATGAATGGAGAAAATCACTTTCCATACAGGCACCGCTGCTGTCAATTGTGTTGTGAGACTACTGTAAAAAAAAGAGGAGAGGTAAGTTGTCCTTTTAAACGGCGGACAATGCAACAGCCAGGTAAGCGCATAGCAAGCTATATAATTGGAGATAAAGAAAAAAATAGTAGAACAAATCAAGCCCTATACTGGAGTGTCTTTGTAGTAAGCAACGCCAATATAAAGAAAAAATCACAAGCATGTTGTGTGAAATATCTATGGCTGTTTTGAGCAACATCCCATGAAAATTTTATAGACACATATCTTTTCTTTGTTGACTATAAACAAGTTTTTGACAAGCCTGGTATAAGAAATCTTTTTAACAACAAAGGCGGGCGTTATTTTTTAACAGAGAGTTTCAAATACCAAACTAAGAGTCGTATGAGATCTGCATCGAAGTTGATTTAATTAAGCCCGTAAAAATACAGCGATTTTGTTTTTATACGTTCCAGCACTTAATTCACAGGAAATGGGTAGCCGAAAGGGGAAGAAGTTTTGCACATAGTTCTTACTGCACGAGGTGTGAAGTATGGAAAAGAAAAAAATACATACTAATCCTGAAGAATAGTTGGAAAGGAAAAATGATTGAAATGTTATGGGGTAAAATGAACGAGCTATATGGATGTTGTTGATAGTGCCATATAAAAGGTACTGGTCACCTGTTGCACTTTGTTAACACCATATTTACAACTTCAGTTTTTCCGACTGCTTGGAAATTTTGCCAGGTAGTTCCAATACCTAATTAGATAATTCTTACAATTTTTATAACATAAGGCTGGCAATATGGATTTAGAAGAGGCTTTAATACCACTACTCATTTCCTCTATTTAACAGATACTATTAGGGAGCCTATGAACAAGCACGATTTAGGAGTGCTTGTAGGTCTCGACTTAGCTGAAGTTTTTAACAGAGTGGGTTATACTAAGCTTGTTTACAAACTAATGTCTAGTTTTATGTTTTCTCGCACAGCCTGCACATTGGTTCGTCCGTATTTACCAGGTCGATCACAATTCGTTTACATGAATGTGCACTGTGTTGTTCCTCAAGGATCGGTTCTGGGTCCACTACTGTTTATATTGTATATTAATGGTTTAGCCGAGATTATTCGCGATTGCTGTTGTTATCCATTTTCAATATGTTGATGACATCTATCGTAATTAACTTACAATGTAGTATCAATAACAATTTGAGTGCTATAAATAATTGGTTAAAAAATAACCTTTATATTAATTGCAGTAGAACTAAAGCTGTGTTTTTTGTCTCCTCGTTTCAATTTTTTCAGAATTTTGACATCAACATTAATGAAAACAGTATTGAGTTTGTAGATGAAATGAAGTGCCTCTTGATAAACGACTATATTTTCATGCTCATATTGATTCTTTATTTCCAAAGACACTTTTTACTCTGCGGAGGTTGTACGAGGCGTGTTCAAAAAATAAGGTTTTAGAAACATTAAATTTAATGCTTTTATAATAATAGAATTGGTTGATTGACAAGTAGCAAACGCTGGTAAAAAGCAGTTCATTACTCATATACAATGTCAGCAAAACATCAAATGCAAACATGCTAGTTTTAAAATTATTTGATTACAAATGAATTTGTAGAAAGTATTTACTGCAAATGATTGTAATACAAGTAATTCACGCCGTGGATCAATGGGAAACACAGACAAATTTTACAAAGGGAGTAGAAGACAAGCAACAGACGTAAGTTTCTCAAGCCTCAGAACACATAATCCACTAAAACACAATTTATGTGGGAAATTAAAAATTCAGGGCAGAATTTTGTTAGACTGGCATCTAAAAGATGAGGGCTTTTATTTTAGATAGAATAAATTAGTGTAAATATACAAAACATGTAGAAATCTACAAAGATTCCATCAAATTTGTAACAAATTGCCATAGAAAAGGAAAAGAATTCCCCTCAAATTCTGCAAAAAAAAAAAAAAAAAATATGATAATAATTCGCGAAGAACGGAAAATGAAGAGCAAGAGTATAGAAGAGAAACTAACTGAAAGATAAATCAATAAACTTCAGAAATGCTTTAGATTACCGATTACGACTCACCAACACAAGAGACACTCATTATCACTTTTGTTCGATAGGCAGGAGCTGGAAACTGTCATGCAATGGTGAATAGCTGGTGCTCATATCACCGTGCGGATGTCGAACGAGTAGAATTGCAATCCTAAGTGGATGCAAAATTATTTAAACGACTCAAAGAAAATGTTCATCGGTTACAATATCTTAGAGAAGAAGAAAAAGGTCTATTATATGACCAAAAAAAGCACAATTACATTGGAAAATCATTTTATAGTGAAGAAACCAGCGAGTTTTTTTTAAGTTGCTATAATTGCCTTAAATAAGTAGATAATTCTAATTAAAAGACCAAAAATCTAATTGACATGAAATTTTAATTTTTTTGCTCCACTAAATTTCAGTTGTGTGATAGATTTGTGATTGGATAAGAACTGCTAATTTGGCACCGAAAAGTACATTTTTTTTAAGGCAAAATCCAAATTTCCGCAAAACCCTCGCCATTTTATCAAATTTTAATGCATTGTACGGAGAAACTCTTCCAATGCAACAGCATATATTTTGCCCATATCAAAACCCAACAGCGACCTGTGCCACTATGTTAGTGAAGGAACGATTTCTGGATGTCGGAAGAAAGAGCGTAAATTTCTCGCATTTCATTACTTATGCAATTCACTTGCGGAAAATACATTTCCAAATTTTAAAAACATTTCGTGGATTTTTTTTAAATAAATAATTCCAAAAATCAAGTAATTGTTCACTCAATTAAGTATATGAACGATAACTACCGTTTATTATTGTAATTATGGAAAACATTGTATTGCTATTTATATACTCGTATTTTCCTATAGTTGTGCCATTTGGCTAACTTTCTCTCAAATTGTTCGCATGAAGAATTAGGTTTTTTTTTGCCATATCCTTTAAAACTGTTTTAGTTATTTTATGATTCCTCAACTCCTTTATATGTTCTGTGCTTTCAGATCTCAAACATTTAATCACGACCCAGGTCTTGGCAATGCTTCTTATATTAGAGGTAAGTTCATTACACATGAATTTGCCTTATGGACACATGAATTGCGTCTATTTATTTTTTTAATTTTCATTTATTCATACATCATGATGCGTTTGTTGTTTTTCAGAAACCTGGCAGGAACACTATATTTCGTCCAAATGTACGGTTATTCCATTCTTAGAGAAGATCTGAGAATATATTAAAAAACAAATTTATTTTTGGCATATCAATAAGAATCTAATAAGACTTTGGGCTTGCATATTTGCCACATGGCGAATAAATAAACAAATAAATAATTAAATTAAAATTGAAATTAAATCTGTTTTAAGTCCGTCGGTCATATACAATTCATTATGCACTGATTTTGACATTCCTCACAATGCTATCTACTTTGCTGGTTATGCATTATTAAACATTTCTTCAGTTTTTAAAATGTTCCGATGAGATTCTTCTATATATACGATTTCATATCAAGAGGATTTTGTAGATTTTCGCAATTACCGAAGTAAGTATGTGCATATCTAGCTCTAACTCTGTGGAACGTGTAGTGTATCTGCAGTTGTATATAATAAATTGTCAGACTTTTATATCTTCGTGCCATTTATTTGCCGAAATGCTGTGAACAGAAAAGTGGTTAGAGGCCAATTTCGTCATATCTTATAAGACACCTAGAGATTTGTCTTATGGAGTTTATTTGAGAAGCCTTACATAAAGATATTAGTGAGTTTTTAGCTGATATAAGAATAAGGCTAAATCAGTTTTAAAGAAAGAAATAAATATGAAAAACAAGCTTAGGAAGGCGGACTTTTCAATGGATAACGTAAAATTCTGAATATAGAACACTATATTAATTTGTGAGTACCTTACAATTAACGAACGAAACGTTTTATCAGGGACAGCCATTTGCCACAGTTTGGAAGGCTTTTCTAAATTTATATCTAAATGATTAGTCAAGTGACAATTATTTCAGCATATATGCCGCACTTAGCAGACACAATAATGGAGACAACAAATATAACCACAATCGTAGAGTGCCTTTAGTATAGAATTATCTAAAACATTTGATAGGGTAGACCATAATAAACTTGTTGGTAAACCACAGATTAATTTCTTTCTAATGCAGCTTGTTAACTGCCATGTATGTATTTGTCGAGCCTTAGGAGACGTGAAGCTGTTTTTTTGTTAATGTTAATGGTATTAGTGTTGTTTTAGTGCATCATATGAAGTGTCCCGACAAACTCAATGCATTTAGCGCTCACATTGGTTCCTTATTTCCAAATGTATTTACATGGTCTGTTTATGTAACATAAAAGTATATAATCCAAATCACGTTAAAGAAACATTGGCTCATGCTTTGACATCATCGATTAACAATTACGCATCTTAGCTGATGTTGCATTTCAAGCGGATCAGCCATCTGACAAACCTTGAGAAGTGTAAATTTTTTGACATAAGAGTATTTTGAGCGGGAGGAATATTTTGAAAAGAATGACAACTGATCTTACTTTTTGGACACAGCTTGTGACGTCTTTTTTGACAGTTTTCCATCGTTCATCATTTACTGCGCGCCAGAGCCTAAAATTTGTCATATTTAAATCCAAAACATTATGTGCAAATCAGATCAGCTTTAGTAGCCTATTTTGTATCATCTGTCCGTTATCGAGACGAGTTTGTTACTTATTTTTCCACTTTGCTATATATTTGTAGTTGGTTGAGAAACCAATTTAGTTTTATATCAATAATACATTTTATACACATAATGGCTATATTTTTTTATTTCTGGTTTTTTATTTCTAATTTTGTAATTGTATAAGTGTCATTTTAAGCTTTATTGTACTACTAAGAATAAGTAAATGAAATCAAATCAGATGTACCAAACATTGCCTTTGGCCGTTCCAGGCGGGTCCCACAAGAAACAAATTGGACCAGCACTAAAAAGTGTACGATAATGTAAAATTGACAAAATACCACCGAAGAAGCATTCAGTTAAGCTTTTTGCGATTCATTTTAGATTGCAGTTACCGGAAACAGCGATATGAAACTGGCACTTTCATTATTAATGACAACATCACGATCATATGGATATATTTAAAGACCGACAGACTATGCGTCAATATCGATTATGTGAACGCGGCGATGATGATGATGATGACACTAAGAATGCGTGCGTGTATGGATCAAACAAACGAATATAATCATCGGCCAGCCATATTCGCGTATACAATCTGTATAGGAAAGCAAATCTCGTGTGAGATCTATTTACGGCCATCAAAAAATGCTACCAAAATGCTTTGTGTCCATCTTATTAGACGCAAACAACATGTGGGTATTTGGTTTACGGACGCGTAAATATCAATTGGATATCGATGCAATCGCACGCACCATCAGCCTGATCATATCATCATTCACCTATCGATCGATGACCGGATTGTGCAGATAATCACCCATCAATTGTGTGCGGATGAATGATTGTATGTAAACAAAAAATCCAGATTAGATCCATTTCTCTCACCTTTGCGGTTATTGTTTGTAATTAAATAATCATACAAATATGTGTATTCACAATAATATAAATAAATAAAACAGCCGCCGTCGTCGGCCCAAAGTGTTCAGTAAGCAGCCAGGCAATCATATAAACCAACAAACAAACGGCGCAGAACAGCGGACACACTTGTCATAAACTAACGAGATGTGAGAAAAGTGCGTTGGCCGCAATCACCACAAGAATTGGGTCTGTGCTATGCTGTGTGTGCTGTGCTGGTATCTGTAGACAGACAGGCAGCAGCCAGTAGGTCACCACAACAATAGAAACACCTACCAATATCCTCGCCCAGTGATACTAATGATGACGGGATCCTCCTTTCCGTATTTTCGGCAAGTCGTTCAATTTTCCACACACTACACAACACTTTTATAGGCAATCTTTTCGCCTCCTTGTCTAGATGTTGGAATCTCACATATGACGATTAGGAAGAGTCAAAATATTGTTGATAGATTGTACAATTTATGGCCTACACCGCACTCACACGAACACAATCACACATATCCGTCCGTCCACTTTCTGTATCTTCAATGGATATTCAAGTGCTGTTGATTAACAGGATCAAATTCTCGTTACTTATACATCATAATGTTAAAGTTTTATTACTGCTAAGGTTACTTTGTAGAAAAAAAAACTGGTGTTATTTTGCAATCGACGTACGGCAGAAAACAACCACCTCCGCAAAAATATATATCAATCAATTTAGTTTCGTCTGTCTGGTGGACGCACCTCAAGAAATGAAAATATACATTCGTCTCCCGTCTCACGATGGTGAATTCGATAATGATAATTAGTGATGTGAATAGTTTCTTTTTTTGCTATAACTGAGTTGTAATCGCGAAAATGTCAGCTAAAT
>JAHXMU010000030.1:1624273-1647520 GCA_019455685.1 Philornis downsi | reverse complement strand
CTTTTTTTGCTATAACTGAGTTGTAATCGCGAAAATGTCAGCTAAATATCACTATTGACTTACAGATGGCGACATTAGAAATTTAAGTGTTGCAACATGTTGTTTTAACGTAGTGTTGTAAAGCTCACAGAGTAATGGACTAAGGGTGAGTTTTACAGTCTACAGTGTTGAAGTTGAAGAAATCAGTAGCTAATTTCAAAAAATTATTATGATTACTGGCAACTACTTTATTAGTTGCTATCAAGTTTTTTATTGATAGAATTTGGACAAACTTTTTGTTGTTGTTTCGAAATTATGATGAAAATAATTGCCGAATGATTTCAAACTCATAGAAAATTCCTAATATTAAAATATTCTCCATCTAAATTATTTATTTTTTTTTTAACGATCAAAGAGATGAATCATTGTTGTTGAATATACGAGAAAATTCGACCAATCGTGAACAATGAATTTAAGGTAGATTTAATGTTTAAAGTTCAATGTCAGAGTTCAATTTCAGGAGGAAGCATCCTTTTAAATAGGGAAAAGTACCTTGAAAGACACTTTTCATATGAACTATTGCCCTTTTCTATGAAGAAGTTGATTTTCATATGAAGAATCTTGGAGTGAACTCTTCATATAACAAAGATCATTTATATGCGGACGTGACACTTTTCATATGAAGAAGTGTCCTAATAAACATTTTTATATGAAAAGTGCCACTGTTATCCATGCACTTTTCGTCATGGAAAGTATCTTACACTACACTTTCCTTCATCGTAAGTAATTACCTTGACGGGGTTCTTCTTGAAAAGTATCCCCATGGCAAATTGATTAATAGAAAGTGTTTTTCAAGATATTTTTCTTATGAAAAGTGTCTTTCATGACACTTTTTGTATGTGAAAACTGTCGTTTATGACACCTTTTTATGTGAAAAGCGCCTTTTAAGACATTTCTATATGAGAAGTATCTTTTTGTCGTGTTTCGTATATTGACAAAACTGTCTTGGAAGACTTTCAATAAGGAAGTCTTTTTCAGTGCCAAAGTTTTTTTTTCGGGAATAGTTTTTAAGCGGAAAATGTTTTTCCAGACATTTTTGGAAGAAGAATAATCGTTTATTTTATATTTAGGTATGCCAGATAGCTTTTGTACAAATGTGCACCGCGACTAAGGATGATGAAAACATATTGTATCTGTTTATGAAATAAATTTAAAATCTAAATTATTACCTTAAATTTTATTTAACAATTATATGTAAAACAGAAAGGGATTGGTTGTTACTTATCACAATATAGCGTTTTTACATCAACTGTTATTGGATTGCCAATATTAATTATTAATTATATTATTATATTGTATTATTATATTAGTAAATATCAACTAATTCGCAACAACTGCTCCTTAGTTAGAGGTATATCAACTACGATATAGTTAAAATTTTACGTAATTTTTTTGATGTGATATTGACCTCAAGCGGAATTTTCGTTTTACATAAAAAATGTATGCAGTTGACTGTAGCGACATTTTTGCCAGCTGAAATATCCTGTTGCTTCCCATTTGGGTAGTACGCAGCTCTTAATGAAAACTGTGTATTGCACGGATTGATATTTTAATAACTATTACTTGTTGAAATGTTGATTGTTTTGATAGCAACCAATTTTTAGACGTTTAAAAGATAGAAATTAGAATTTTTCCCGCAAACCCCTGTAAACGGTTGTGTCATATTTGAAGTTGCCAATATAAAAAATAATTTAAAAAGATGTTTGTTGCTGAATTGTTGTCACTATTCAAGAAGAGAATTAGAATACTTACCGTTACCCCCAAATAGCTTAGAGTATCGGCCGACTTTCACAAAGCATCTGAATCTGGCCGTAAATGAAGTCGTAACAAAAATCCTTAAAACTAAGAGTGGGATAATGGACGAGCTACACAAAATTGTCTTTGTTTTATTCGATGAGATATCAATAAGTTTTGAATTGAAATTCAACACAGGCACATGCAGAACTAGCGGGTTGTGAGGAGAGGGAGAAGGGAATCGTATGTAAAATATGGCATCCGAAGCCAGGTGTTCCATGTTGAATGGAGTGTGTTCTGAGTGGAAGCCCAGTTGCTCTCCAACTCACTGCGAAAATTTGCAAAGAAGAAACACTGACATCTAACTGAGGATATTGTCAATCTTACCACGTAAGATGAACTTGGTTTTAAGGGGCTTTGCAATATTTCCAATTACGAGCAAACCGTGTAGTTTATGATGTGTTTTATAAGAAAACAAAACAAACAATGTTGTATAAATAATTTAAGAGAAATGTATGCATTGTTTGAAACTCATATAAAAGCACTCGAAATACATATTACGTCTCTAATATTGAAACTCGCACAGTCTACATTAGAATATGTGCGGAAACTTAAATTGTTATCAGTCACACACACGCTCCATTAGCATGTTAGAAAAAAACTGAAATTAAGCAATTGTTACATGAATGTCCACATATTGTATCAATCGTTTATAAATCCTGATTTGGCGTTATTATGCTCAAGTCACATTCAGCAAAATGTACTTGCAAATAAATTCTGCGTTGTTTTAGTTTAGGTAAGGAACAATATATCACATATATTCCATGTAAGAGTAGAGCAGAATGCGGACGCAAAACTTTTTCCAGTATGTCTTCATCTAGCTGTGAAAACGACGGCGATAAGCAGTTGCCAATGGACTGGGAGACAAAGAGGATATCAGAAGATTTAACATTAAATGTCTTATTCATTTTGAAAGAGATTCTGGCATTTCAGAACACATTTTAGCATCTATTTCAAGTACAAGTACTGACAATAAAATATTAGTACCAGCAGTGAAGACAGCAGCTAACAAACACAGTTTTCTTCAGAGAAGGTCATTACTTTTTAAGAAATAAATGGAGGTGGTGCAATCAGCAAAATGCAAAAATTGCCCCAAAGATATGAGAATTGCTAAAAAAAGAAATGTTTAAAATATTCTAATACTATAAATAAGAAGGCAATTTTCGACAATTAGTACTGTGCCTAAAAGATATCGCCCACATTGTTTTGCTTGTAATTTAGCTATTTCAATTCCTTTTCTTTTAATACTCTCATTAATACATTTAATGTTTCATTTCATTACGTTATTACGACATTTTAATAAATCTCTTCATTACATTTTGTGGGGATATCTTGGGAATGACACGGTGTTATTATTCAATTACTAGATAGGATCATCCCAAATCATATATGCTAATTGTGGACTTGGTTATGAGAAGACGTGCTATGTAATGTGCACTATCAACCGCAAATGGCATAAGTGAACAAAATCCGTTTAGCAGGAAATAATTACCTATACAAGAATTGGAATAATGTTCTTTTTCAGTGTTATTTAAAAAAAAACTGTAATTTTTCCATTAATATATACGGAAAAGAACCGTCCCAGCTCACAAATTCCTGAAACTCTTGGTTATTGAAAAACACCAAATTTCTCGGAAAACTCCAACTAATTCTACTCCGTTTGTGAGATGCTCACTTATCTGACAACAAGAATGTAATTTTCCTTCTTGCCGAAATAATTGCGCTTATGAACTTATTACATCTTTAGCAAGCATCTTTTCAGCTCTAAAGATTCTCATTTCAAGCCGTCCTCATAATTTTATATTCCGCAACATCCAAAATAATTAGCCGATCTGCCGTTCTCTGGTGCACTTTTTAAAACAGCTAAGAATCGCATTTATGGCTCTTGTGCCTTTTAAAAAGGTAAGACTCACTTTTGTGACTAATCGCAACACAGAGGAAATTCGTTTTCTTGGAGAATACATTTTGCGTCTCCTGTCTTCTTTAAAAACTATTTCGAATAGGGGACTGCTAGCGAAATATAAATCTTTTTTACGACTCTTATATTGTTTGAATCTTACCACATCAATTGCTCGTCACATCCTTATCGTTTCTTACCGTCTTTGCCTCCCCGGTGGTCATGCGTTATGCTTGCGGTTAAAGAAAATGTTTATTTAGAGTAGCTGTTTTTCTCGTTTTCTCATTTTAAAAATGATTTTTAATTAAATTTTATATAAATCGTTTAAATTTCAAAGAAAAAATACTAAAGCATGTATATACGTAATTTAATATGATTCGTATTCTTTTTGTTGTTGTTCAGAGATTGTTAATATGCAATTAGGATCAAAAAATTAGCTCGATTTCTAAGAAGACATGCACAGTTAAACTCTACAAGGGATTTCAATTGTTTTTCTTTTTTTCATTACACTTTTTGCCCTTTTGGGATTATAGCAGTTTTTTTTTTTTTGGTTGTTGTTGTATTATTAGGTTTTCAATACTATAGAAGAATAAGTAAGATATAATAATGATAATCATAAAAAGACAATAATAATTATACTCATTTCGCAAGTCAAATGGGAACAGGAGGAATCTCAATAAAGGACAGGGTCAATTCTTTCTAGGTTCGAAAGCTTACAACTACGCAAAGGGAGGGTGGATGGGGATTGGATGTTTAAAGGAGTAATTTTTAACATAATACACCAGTACTATTTGAATATAACCGTCTATTTCTCTCAATTTTTGTTTAATGTTAAATACATATGTACGTTTTTATTAGCATTAACATTACGTTACATTACATTACATATAACTATATTATAATTTTAACTTAATTAAATGTATATTCTATAATTTTATAAATTTTTTAGTACTGATTTTTATCTGCTTTTTTTTGTTGTACTCAGGACTACAATTATAAACAACCATTGAGGTAATATTTGTTAAGCTCTACGTTCCACAAAAAATCTTTTAATGTAAATAATACAAATAAATTTGAGATTTAATTTTTGTTTTTTTTTTTTCTTTTACCAAATAGAAATACTATAATAGTATGTAAGTATATATGTAGGTATGTATAGATTAAGGGGTTTTATATATAGAGAGAGAGCTTGAGATTGGGGTATACGTTTTCTTGTAGCAGCTAGTTGAGATTTTGGATAAATATGTAGAAGTAGTAGTAGTAGTAATTGTTGTTGTTATAGTAGTAGTTGTTTTTGTTGTTGCAGTAGTACGTACATCTCATATATTATACACGACGTAATTAAAAGAAAAACATAACGAATTAAGAATATGATTTGACAACGATTTTCAGTAACATTCATATATATTTTCAACATCTTGTTTGTCTTTAGATTTAACATTATCTGTTTATTTAGTAAATAATACTCGAGTCGTAGCATCTTCGTAAATGTAAGAAATTCAAATGTATGTATTTGTATAATTTTGAAAATAAAACAAACGGAGTAGATAATTTCAATGGTAACATTGAAATTTGAATACTGCTGGTATGTTGTGTTGTTGTTGTTATTGGTGGTGGTTGTGGTGGTGGTGAATGTAACCGAGAATAATAATCAAAAAAGCAGAAAAGAGACTCGGGTACGACGTGTGTCTCCTTTGGCTCTTCGAGCCATACCATAATGTCACATGCTGCCCTCGGTACTGTTGCTTGTACCCTTTGAATCCATAGCTCCAGCACTGCAATCGTCGCCATGCAATGAAGAAGTCAGGCCACCCGTAATACTATTAAAGTCCAAGTTGTACTAAAAAGAAAACGAGCGAAAAACAGACAAACAGACAGGTTAAAATCGTCAATTGAAAACGCAAGTTATTCTAGCAGAATTGATCAACTTTTTCATTGCTATTTATTAATCTGCAAGCCAATCGGAAGTTCAGATTGCTGTTCCAGTATTTTTTTTTTTTTTATAATAAAAATGGTATCCGAGAAAATGCACACCTAAAAGTTGGTAAACTTTGCATAAACATTCTTTCCACGAAGAAAAATTCTGCGAGACATTGTTTGCTCATGCAAAAATTTCGCCGCATTACCAGCTTTTTTGTATTGGTTTTCAACACTAAAATAGGAACAACTTCTATTTTTGCGTCTTAATAGGTTGGATAATATATTTGTATTATTGTAAAGTTGTGTCTATTTAATTTCACAAGTTTACAAATGTATCATCGAGCACATTATGACGTAGACATGTAAGTTGTACCAATGTTAGTGTTGCGAATTAACAGAAAAATGTTGAAGTTGAAACGTAAGAACATTTTCTTGTGAAAAAACATAGTACTGTCCGGTGGAAATATTAGCTTCAAATTTCAGGACAATTTTTTTATAATCAGCATAGTGCCGGATTCAAATCAATGTTTCCTTGTGACAAATTATCAGCGTTTTGTTGTGTTGTTTTCCAACACTGCAAACTGAGAATCACACGTTTTTATGTCAAAATATGTTTGATAACATATTAGTAAAACTGCGTGCTTTTGTGGTACAATTTCATTACTGGAAAAAAATTAAAAGTTTATGAATATCTTATGAAATGGCAGGAGCGTTCGTTTGACTATATTGGCATATTGTTCGTAAGCCAGCTGTTTAAAAATCACTGCTATAAAATGTTCTTTCCAACAGCCATAACCTCATCTGGTAAAACAATTTAACTCAAAATTTCGAAATCACGGATTATCACAGGGGTTCTTTAAAACCAATCATTTTAAGTTTTGTCCGAACAGATATTTATATAATATATACAAATACAAAATATTGGAAGACAAAAAAATGGAAACAGAAAATCCTTTTGAGGATCTCTGAGAGTACTCGGCTTTTGCGAAACATAGATTTTGGAAAACATACATTTGTATGGCAAAAAGTTTGCAGTTTTTACCAGAAAAAAATTCAATTGATAATCAGAATTTCCATTTAAAATTCATCAGAAATTTATCATTTTCATTTAAAATTCAAGATAAATTGAAAATCAGAATTTCCATTTAAAATTCAGAAAACAGCAATCAAAAAATAAGATTCATTTCATTTAAAATTTATAATTTTTATTTAAAATTCAAAATAAATCAATTCAATATTAAAATTTTCAATTTTCGAATTTAAGATAAGGTCAATTGAAATTCAGAATTTCAAATAGAAATTCTGAAAAAAGTAATGAGTAGGAACATCGTTGAAAAACTTTCACTGGTCAAGTAGGACAAATTACAAAACTCAATCCACTTACGACGAATTTTTCGTAATTTTTCTAGTAGTTTTATCATTTTTTCGTTAGTTTAAAATAATATGAAATAATTGACGGATGCACGAAACGACAACCGCAACTAAAATTCTCTTGTGAAGTGTGGTTATTGAAAAATTCTAAAAAATGTGAGATTTTATAGGAAAATTATGGGAAGATGACGGTTTTGAGATGGCCGCTGTACAATAGTACATGTTACCAGTGGTGGAGGGTAAATAAGCTTCCGTCTGATCGAAGTTTAGGCTCTTTGATCAAATTTGAGTCTGTCACCTTTTTGCATTTCACAAAATATGGGCGGTATATGTTATTTTAGGGCCGCATTTAAATATCGAACCCAATTCTCAAAAAAAAAAAGAAGAATATATGCTAGTCGCGTGTACTAACTAACCATCGCTGGCGGATGTGACAAGATAGTTAAATTTTGATTGTTTTACGCAACCCTGAAGCTGAATGATGGCGGAGTCAATCGAAATATTGAGCTAAATATTAAATCAATAATAAAAAAAAACAATATCAACACTTTTGTTTTTTCATTTGTATGGCCTGAAGCAAAAAAAAAAAAAATTCAAATTAGAACAGAAAGGTAAACTACAGACACAATTATCATAGTTATATATATTCTTGATAAATGTCTTGTAGACTTATACATACGATATAGACAGATTAAGTATGAAATTGGGCAATATCGACCTTTTGGGAAAAGAAGGGCTGAACCCAACTCCAAAAGTTCTCATTTTTCAAGACCTTTTGAAAATGTTTGCCAAACATTCGTTAAATTAAAAGCAAAAATATGTGTATATACAATATTGTATACAAAAAGATGGTATTTCTGACACGTCCATAAATCTGGTGATAATTCGTTATATCGCTTACGATGCTGTGGCTCTCTGAGACAAATTGCTCCAGTAGAAAATACACTTAAAGCAACTAAATCTAATTTTTGAAATGTTTTCTAATATTTTTACCAATGATCGTCATTGAAACGAAGTCAAATACGAAAATAGTTTTGATTGCTTTTAGTTTATGCAATCTAAATCAAAAATATACCAAGTTTTTATTCTGATTCTGGCAACTAAATAAGTACTGTATTGAATTTTGTTTCTGTTTTATACATTTGAAAGAAAATTCCAAAATGGTTTTGATTCATCCACCCGAAGCGGAACTAGAAACAATTTTGTTTCTGATTCAGGTTATGAAACTTTTTGATTGTTGAAAATTTTCAATTCAAAAAATAAACAACATTTTTAAGTAGCTGTGAAAATTTTTGAGAGCCTGGTATTGTAATTTTAGAAAATGAATTTTTTGTTAACATTTTTTCCTTTTGCAGTTTGGTTAATTATGGATGAGCAATCAAAGTTTCCGCAAAACGCTGTTGGCTCGTACACTCTGGGCCGGCAAAATTCTACAACAGCCGTCAATCGGGTCTCTAAGGCAAATTCTCATTTTGTGAAATTTTAACGAAATCAGTTTCTAGCACCTATTTGTTGCAGTCATTTCGTTTTATCGAATGGAACAAATAAGGGTTCCCGAATTCCGCTCTCACTCGAATCTAAGAATATAAGTAATTTATCACACGTTTTTTTTTTCAAACAACCAACTGCAATAGTACATAGTAAAGACAAAGAAAAGCAGCAGAAATTTATGTAGAAAAAATTCTAGTTCTGATTCATAATTGTTGCTTATATTGTATGCTTGGTATACCAGGTATTTACATACCAATTATATTGTAATTCGATTTTAGTTTTAACCGCTTTCTTCTCGCCACTTCAAAAGCTTAGCACTTGAAATGAATTGCTGCATGATTTTAAAGTAAGAGTGTTAGAAAGAAAACAGTATCAGCCCATTCCCTTGTTGCATTTCATCGAAATTTTTACTCCAAAAATATTTGTGAACTCTGGTGGCACTAACGAAAAATGCAGGTGCAGCATTTTGAATTTGCTCTGCAGAGAAAGTTAAGTAGTTTTTAAGTTTTTACGGAGCATAGTTCAATTCAATATTCTCTCTCTCTCTCTCCCACTGATTTACTGCTGGACTTAACATTTCTGATATTTGAACACAGAACGTAATTGTTACCATCAATAATAATGTAAATATTATAATATGATTAAAGAGGATCATCAGAATGAAAAAGAGTGTAGCATCAACTTACTTTTGAACGATTTCCTACTACCAATTTTTCACTGCAGAGACAAACAATATAATGTTTACGTGTATTACCTTTAGGTTTGATCCCAATTCGTAATATTTTCAAGTTCTTGTAAAAATCAGTCTTTCTGTTTAATATTTAATATTATAATGTTCAACGTCTGCCATAAATTCGTATAGCACTTTATCAGTTGCACACGAATGAGATTATTCGTTTCATCGCACGGAACATTTGTGTTTCTGACCACTTTACATCGCAGCATGACGTTGAGGTGTAGGAACCTGTATAATATAGAGTTTCACATCAGAACGAACGTCAATGAAATAGGACAATCAACAGCCTACAGTCTTGAGAGCAAAGTATTACAGATGGGCTAACGACTGTAAAACAATCGTGATGTTCAAAATTCGTCTACTTTTGGTAAAAATGATACGTCTACCAAGAAAAAAAATTCTATCAAAAACGAAAATTTTAGGCAATATTTTTAATTTCGCTACAATTAAGAGGTTTTATTACAAAGAAAAACAATGTCAAGTTTATTTATTTCCTGTATCCAAGAAAATTTGTAATAAATTTCTGTATATTATTATGACACAATGAAGATACTACCTCTGTTTTCGGAATCTAAAAGCAAAAGTGTCGAAACTAAATCGTTTTCTAAGTAAACGTCCTTTAGAGGTCAAAATTTGAGTATTGGTTATATTATTGTTGCCAAGCCGATTCTGATGTGGCCCTGATAAAGCCATCATATCTTTCTCTGAGCGGCCTTAACTTTAGTGTGTCTGACAAACAAATCGAGTAGTCTAGTAAAAATCTTCTCAAACCAATAGGAAGCGTCGTTAAATAGCTGATCCCATTAAATGCTTACTGAACGTGAGATGTTCTCCTATATCCCGTTCATGGAATGCGAGGGAATTCGATTTTTACAATGGCTGATAATAATCGAAAAAGGTAACGTTATCAGTACAGACTCTAGCACAAATATTAAAAGCTGATTTCGGTTGTGTCTGTCTCGGCGTTTCCCAACGTTGTTTTATTTTCCAAAAGTCTGTTCTGATGCAGGCTATTAATTATAACGTATTTTGACAGCCTTATGTTAGAAGTTCAACAAATCAAATATTTAAATTTTACGCGATATTATGAAATTGTTATTGTTCCTTATTATATACGAGTATTCTTACGAAAGATGAAATTGTCATATATTCTGGTGGGCAATGAGATAATATTACTGAAAACCAAATAATGACAATAAATTAGTGTTACTCATTCGAAAAAGGTCGACAGTTCATATTGTAATCATATTGTAATCATGCCGTTTACAATTGAAAATGCTAAAATAAGAAAAAAAACTTAGAATAAAACATAGATCAGATCTTTTGATCGAATTTGTAAAAAGGGGAAAAAATCGTCACAATTGAAATAAATTAGGAAAACTATTGACCGGGCTAGTAAAAATATTAATTTCTACTGACAACCTTAAAACTGGATACCTTTCATAGTGGACAACTTACTTTTGGTAAAGCATTTGGACAAGATATCATAGACCTAGCGCTAAGATTATTGTTCTGATAATAACGTCCAACGTCACTATATTATTCCATTTACATAATTATTCCGTTTAGATTTTGAAATTTTTTTGTAAAATTGTTACCAAATTTGATATTTTTGAATGTCTTCTAAAAGATATCAGTTTAGTGGTATGTTTGACGTTCTTTTCAGAAATCTCTTAGGCTATAACTAACACCGATTAACCATATTTGTAATCTCTTACATCAATTATGTTGACTTAGTCTTTAAAAGTTAGCGTTCAAATTATGGTCTTCAAATCGGAATGTTTGTCAAATATTGCATAATTTTTCAATTTTCAATATTTCGTTGCATGACACCTCGACTTTTACCAAAATTTTAACTTTGCTGTAGTTGTTCGTAGTACTGACTCAAAAATATGCATAAATTACTTTTTTTTTCTTTAAATATTTACGGTGTAAAGTAGGCTATTTCCAAGCTAGCACCTGAACTGTGTAATTATTGTTCATTAGCATAGGTTTTGGGTTTAGGAATGCAACAATTATTTTGTCTTTGAAAAAGCTCCAACAGAGTTGATAAAGTTAATATTTTTATACAATTTTTTATATAAAAACATATACCCCAGTATCGGGATGCATCACAAAGAGTCCTTTGGTGCCTATTTACTTAGGAAGCAGTACATTATTTAAAAAAATTTACATTTCGCCAATTTTATATTTCATTTCATTGATCAAAAGGAACAACCGTATATCATCCTTTATTTACACTTTAGATTCAAAACCCTCCATATGCAAAGCCCATACTAGACATATGAGGTTGAAAATGGAATTTACCGATTCGATAGAAATATCAAGAACTTAATCCTCTTGGTTTAATTGGAAAAATTTAATTGGTAGAAGAAAAAAAGAAAAGAAAGAAACATCGAACGGTAGGAAACCGATTTACTGCTTGAACGAAATAAATTAATGATCTATAATAAATTGATCGAGTATCGACTGATCGCTCATCTGTTAAGTCGTACATAATGGGTTTTCCGCCAAATACTATCTGTGCTAAATGTTTCAAGCTGGCTACTACAAATTGTATTGCTTGCCATAAATGCAAAGCTAAGTTTCATTTCATTTATGCCGAAGTCGATGGAAACTGGTGTGAAACAGTAATGAAAAGTAAAAATATTGTCTTCAATTGCGACGAGTGTTTAATTGTTACATCAAATTTATTGTCGCACATTTCGTCTCTTTTCGACGAAATGAGAGAGTTGAAAACGTAGTTAAAGAGACACTGTGTAAAGAGATTAACGAGTTGATATGAACGAACTCACGAAAAAGAAACCGCAATTGCCAAAAAACAACTAACATCGACAAGTGGTTCCATCCCTATTGATATTGTCGTTTCTAATGAGAACTGCCCGTCTGCCCAAATGATCACTGCTGTAATAGACAACAACAGTCAACTAGTTGCGCCAGCATGTTCCTCTGTTTCGTCGTTTACAACGGTTGAGTCTGATGGTAGATTGTTTGGTGCTAACAACCATATTAACGATATGTAACCAGCACCAAACACGCATGAATCGATGACGACTGTACAGAGGTGTAAACGTATGAAGGTGCCTGTCGTGTTTGGAACTAATTCTTCCACAGATCTTGTCGTTATTTCTCATAAAAAGTGGGTACACCTATCGTCGTTCAAGACCACAGTGTCTGCAGATCATATAAGTTATTACGTGGCTGAAAAGAGTGGATTGGATAAGGCTCATATCGATTGTTATAAGCTTATGAAAAAAGATGTTGACATTAACACTGTTAAACAAGTCGATTTCAAACTTGGGATTTCGACTAATGTTTACGATCGTGTAGTTAAGCCTGATTTGAGGCCAGCTAACATTAAAATACGTCATTTTATAAAATTTCCCAGATATAGCTGCTGGGAAGTCAATGTTAAAAGTATATTTCCAAAATTTGCCGGGAATGCGGACTAAAAGTAAAATGATTCATAATTTTATATTGGAATGTGATTTTGATATTATTGCTTTGGTAGAAACATGGCTTAATGATGACTTTTACAATGCAGAATTCTTTGATGAAAATCTATACACTGTTTATCGTAAGGATAGGAGTATACGGTTAACAGGCTATTCGAGAGACGGAGGTGTGCCAGTGGCGGTTAAGCGTAAACTTAAATCTGCCATAAGTACAACAGATAATGGTGATGGATCGTTAGATCAACTAATTGTTTCTGTGTCTAGTCCTGACATTATATTGTATGTATGCGTCTCATATGTTCCATCTTGCAGTTCAGATCAATTGTATGATGCACATATTTCAAATATTGTTTCCTTGGAATCTAAAGTGGCAGTAAATACTCGTATTTGTGTTTTTGGTGACTTCAATTTGAAAGATTTTATTTGAACCAGTTTGGGTTAAGACAATAATAACTTGTTGCCTACGAACGTAAACAAACGACACGAAATTAATGTTATTGATTGTATATTTAGCATGAATCTTTTGCAAATTTATGATATTTTCAATAAACTAAATCGTATTCTAGATTTAACGTTTATTCCTTATGACTATAAGTTCTCTATATACGAGTGTTTACTGTCAATCCCACCGTCCAATTTACATCATGATCCCTTAGTAATTGAAATCGACTCTTATTAGTTTTTTAAGCATTCTATATGTAATGAAATTAATAATTTCAATTTTAATCAATGTAAATTTGAATTACTTAATTCAGCCCTTAGCTGCCTTGATTGGATCGTGATTCTTGATAGGCAAGATATATTAGCATGTTACGAAATCTTTTTGAGTACTGTTTTATCTATTTGTAGAGACAACATTTCGTATAAAAACCTCGTCCTTATAAACTTCCTTGCTATACACCGGGTCTGAGAAAAATTAAGAATTTCCGAAATAAATACCACAAACGTTTCATTAAGACAGGCAGCTGTGAGATTAATCAAAAATTTATCCATTATCAAAGACAATTTAATTTCCTGAACAAGTGTTTATATTCTAAAATTATACTATAAAAAGAAAGTGATATAAAGGTCTTTGGTGTTTTGTGATATCCAAACGTGATGTTTCAGACATTCCATCGACCATGTCGCAGGATAATGTGGTCTCTGAGTCGTGTAGTGACTCTTTAAATTAAATTTTGAACCTACTAGGGTGCATTTAGTAAATTTTCCAAATTCGATTAATATGCTTGATATCGGTTTGTTGGAAGTGACAGAGGATGACGTACATATATAATGGTGTTATGCAGATTAAAAATAATTTTAAATCCGATTCGGATGGTTTATGTGCCCACAAATTGAGAAATTGTGTTTATTCTTTAATGTTTCCTCTAACATATATTTTTAACTTATCTTTAAGTAAGGAAATTTTCATTGACAGCTGGAAATGTGCTAAGTCGGAATATGCCGCTGTTATTTGGTGTCCTTCTACAAATATTCATAATGGACGTATTGAACGGGTGCCACGTGTGTTTGTAAAGTTTGCTCTTTCTTCATTTAGGTTCGAAGAACCTCTCCCAACCTACAATTCAAAGTGCTTATTACTTGGGCTACAGATATTAGAATATTGTCGTAACTTCCAGACAGAGCTATTTGTTTGTTATAATCGATAGTTACATCGACTGTTCTAATCGTTAGGCACAGATTCCATTTTACATTCCTCCTAGGTCTCTCCGGCGAACACATATTTTTGATATAGCTCGGCAGTTTCTTATGCAGAAAACTACACTCTGAATCGAGGATTTTATATTCTTAATAAAATAAATGAATATGCCTTGAATCAAGATTCCAACTAACTCAGAGAGTTTGA
This sequence comes from Philornis downsi, assembly GCA_019455685.1. Lineage (NCBI taxonomy): Eukaryota > Metazoa > Arthropoda > Insecta > Diptera > Muscidae > Philornis > Philornis downsi. The sequence goes on along the minus strand of JAHXMU010000030.1, from coordinate 1,632,971 downwards.
CTCATCTCAATATTTGTTTCGATTATACCTAACAGATTTCCAAGATTAAATAAAATCTTTTTTAAATTGTTTATAAATAATATATATAATATAAATATTACTGTTTTGCCATTGTTAGTCTGTAAGGAAATTTTATTCCATAGACTTAAAGAAATGAAATGAAAAACTGTCGACGGAAATCGAAACTTTCACTGTCCTTTCTAATCTGACGGCCGGTGACATAACGACACAAAGGAGATGCTTGGTTCCAATAGGGTGCTGGTGTACGTCATATCATTTCTGAAGCTGTCAATTTAAAAAAGAAATTTGCAGGATCCAAGATTAGTAGGAAAATGGGAAAGAATGTAATCTACGGGCTCATTTGGATAATTATTGCGTATTTGATTCCAAGGATGACTCAATATCATCTAAAAGAATGTACTGAAAAATGTGTTAGGATCTTAAATACAATTTTTCATCGAAGTACTTAAGCAAAACCAAAGGTAGAAGCAAAACTATACGTTAACTTTTTTCTCTCTGTCTAAAATTTACAGGAAGTTATGCTTCTAGTTCGATCATTAAGGCGATAAATTGATCATAAAAGCAATTTTTTAACACTTGTATTGAACTTACCTTAGTAGCACATTCTAGGCACTTTGTCACAACACTATTGATAACACACATGAGGTTTTTAGTTTCCCTGATGACATGATCCACTTTAACATAGGTAGCCGATGGACCCACTGTATGGTCTTTAACAGTAAATTGTAAAGTTTGTACAAATGTGGGTACACGATCGAGGACATTTAGTAGATCCTTCTTATGGGGACTTGCAGGGACCTGAAATTAATGTGAATATTAACAGCACACGTTACAGACTTTTTATTTCATTTAGAGAAAGTGAAATAAAATTAATATAAGAGAAAAAATTTGATACATCTCATGAAACATCTCGATATGAAACATGTCTCTTTTAGTCAAATGAAACATTTCGCTGACTCAACGATTTGACGTCAATGTTAAAAAAATTGAAGAAATTTAAAAAACATTCTTATTAGACACGCATAAAAGTGAACGGTTCTCTGTAACAGGAAAAAGCTCTAAGCAATGCCTATTTTAAATTACTCCGTTAGTTTATGAATACTGGATGTCTTAATAATATTCATAGCCACCATTATGGCAAGGAGATACACCGCAGTTATACATATTGATGACTCCACTGCAAACGCGAGAAATCTTGAGCCATCTGAATGTTTATTGTTCATTCATAATTGTTCGTCCCATTCATGAGACGTAATATTATGAATAAAGTAAAATGTCTATAATTGAAAAACTTAGTAACATGATGTGACAATAAGTAACGTTGGTTATTCGACCAAATGGTCACTTACCTGATAGGAAAATTGTCGTAGAATCTTATATAATCGATTGGCTTCTTCAGCAAAATATTCAGCTTGTGTAAATAGATCTTGTGTTGTTTTCAATGAACCATTGCCCTTGGTAAATTGATACATTAGGAAGGCCATGGCCGATAGATTTTTTGCCCTTTTGATAATGTCATTGTCACATAAGTCTTCATTCCAGCGAGGTTGCAAATCTCTCTTTACATTTTCCGCCTCCAAATCAAGTTCTTTGCCCGCTTCAACTGGCAGATCTTTTTGAAAGTTCACACTTTTGACGGGTTTCGCCTCTGCCGCCGTGGCCTACAAAGAGGGTGATTCAGGATTAATCAATTAACTATTTCACAAATCACCAGCTAACATACGTTTCCATAGGTCAGGTACTTTAAATCTTGATCACTTATGGCTGTCGTCGATTCCAATATTTTCTTTGATACCACTGTTACTTCGGATGCCAACCACGTCCACATTTCCACAAATGCATCGAAATTTTCGCTTGCTACATTGCTCAGGGGAAACTTCGTAAGGATTTTGGCAGCTAATATGACCTGGGGTCCATAGATTCTTAAATTTATCGAAACATGACTCGCCTGTTCCTTCATCGCCTCCTGCACGGCTATATGTCGCAGCAGCTTGCATACTTCCAGTATATGATCACAATGTTCATGGAACTCGTTGACTTTCTGCGTGAAATGGGGCATATTTTGCTGTGATATGATCATATTCAGGTTGTTCACCAACTCTGTAGACATTTTCAGAGCGTGAAACATATCGCGCGACTGATCGATCGCCGAGTTGACCAACTGCTCTGAGAGCGTTTTGACGGCAGCCAGCACGGTGTCAATGTATTCATCCTGATAGGGATCTTTGGAATACTGATGCTCGCCTTGCTTTACGACGTTTCTCAAGTACTTGTTCAGTTCCCGGGTGCAGTGATCGCAGTATATCAAGATGTTCTCTCTCATTTCATGGCTGGTGTAGGGGGAGTCGGTAAAGTCGTGAATATTCTCCAGAATCCTATCGAAGGATATCAAGAGCTTTTCAATGAGGTCGCCACAAACACAGGATGGTGATGATTGACTGATTGTCTTGTATTTGGGACTGCCCGAGGAAAATTCATCTAAGCCATAGCATTCGTTTAACAAACGCTCGCCTTCGGGCAGACCCGTAGCATCGTATAGTTTTGTTTTCGTTTTATTGTCAATTGCCCATCTTTTGTCCATCGGCTTCTTCCTGTAAGAACTATGATTGATTTTGGCATTTAAATAGGGATCGGTGTGTTTGGTTTTGTAGCGGCAGCACTGCATCAAATAGGTGAAGTGCTGTATAGTAGCATGAATAGTGCCGCGATCGTCGTTGTTGTAGTAGGAATAATGCTGCTTAGATGACTGCCATTCTGACTCAATTATAGTGTCCTTTATGATGAAATGTATGTGATCCATACCTCGGCGAATTTGACAAAATACAGTGTTGCGATTCTCTCTGGCTATAACACAGTTGTAATGGACCATGCAAACCTTCGACGAGGTTATCAGAACCTTAACCGAATGTTCCAAGACTTGACGGGCCGACAGTATTTCTGAACGTCGGCGTTCCTCTTTCTGGCAAGTTGTACTGGTACCAGTTAGGCAAGTCATCTCCACCATTTCCGTGCCGAAAGCCGAAAATGCCTGAACAAACTTTGTGAAATTCATGACACACTCAAGATTTTGGGGACATTTGCTATCCTTGTATTTAAAACTAAATAGCTGCTTCACAACAATGATGTCAACCAGCAATAGGACACGAGTTATCGACGTCAACAGAGAACGGGATGCCAATATTATGGCAGTGTGATCCACGTAGGGCTTGGCCACGCCGGCACTATCATGAATCAAGTCGCCCGATATGCACAGTTGTTCAATGGATTTCCCTAAAACAGAAACAAATAGAACGGAGATAACTTTTTAATTGTAATTGGACAATTTTGTATTATAAATTGAAGATTAAAAAACAAAATTCCTTCTAAATTCCATGAGTGAGTTTTCCACAAGACTTTGTGGAATGATACTCGTATATATCTGGGCGAAGTCTTCACTGAAAATAAGTAAATATTTCGCTGAGTCATTTTGCCGCAGCCATTTTTAGCACACTTACAATAGAGATGCTGTTGGTGGAATCTATAGCGAATATTTAATAAACGGTTTGCTGATGAACCTTTTCAAGTACTGACAAGTAATCGGAAAAATGTGGACTGTTGTACAAATCCAAGTTATTCATTCCGACGCGTAAAGATGCTACCAATTTGTGGTGGATCATTTTACCCGTCTCCGTCTTGTCGATAATTGAAAGATTATTTCAAGCACACGGATGTTATTATGTTGTTATTAAACTATATAATGAAAAAGCTTTTTCTTCTGCGATATCCATCACTAAACTCTTAAATCGAATTGGCAGTACGCTGAGAGGAAAGGACGTGGTGAAAACAGTGCAAAGCGACTAAAAAACGCAACAGTCGGCCGGTAATTCTATGGCCCACGTATTTTATGATGCACATAGTATTCTTTTCATCGATCACTTTCAAAAAGGGAGAACGTTTTAAGGTTGAAATCAAGAAAAAACGTCCCCAAAAGGCTAAGAAAAAAATGATCTTTCACCAAAACAATACACGATATCGAAGGTTACAATGGCAAAATTGCACGAATTAAAGTTCAAATTGCCGCCCCATCGTATTCCCCAGATCTTGCCTCTAGCCACTATTAACGTACCAGGGAATTGATTTAGATCAAATGGCCAGTTGATTGGAAAGTGAAATGTATATCTCGAGTTAAAATTCTCCTGCAAAAAATATATGTACATCGAAATGCTTTAGGAGTACTGCCCCCATTGTATCACTCTTGAAGGAAGCTTCAGTGTTGAATAAAGCCAAATTTTGGAAAAGTCTGTTTCTCTCTTTCTCTGACTCGGTTCAATAATTGTTTAATAATTTGAACAATGTGCAATGTGCGTTAAGATACAAAGAAGAATCACTCGAAACTAACCACTAACTTTTATCACAATCTCTTGGCCTGTTCGGATAGCAATGGGTAATTTTATGATGAAGAAATACGATACTACGTTAATGGATACAAATAATAATCGATATTCGTGCTCCTTTTTAACAAATAATTCAAACTCGATGTGTCGACAAGAAAGATTTTGGTTTCTGTGCTTCAGCCCTAGATCGCACAAAGCATCGTGACAGGATGACCCCAGTATAGACTCACCCGTATCTCTTGCATCCTTGCAGCAATCAAACATATCACCCTTGATGTCCTGAAAACTCTCAGCTATAATTTCTCCTATCGTTACTAAACGATCCACAGCCATGTTAACAGCCTGGCCCACACGCTTGTAGGCCAGCAATTTCTGTTCGCCACTCATTTCCAAATGCCGCGGTGTTGAAAGCTAGAATTAAGATAAAGGAGACTATACCGAATAAACCGTAGTGCAGCGAAATACTTACCGGCTCCATATTATTTGACGAAATCATGCCTCTCTCTCACCGTAGTCAACACGATAGGGGTTCTTGTTTTTGCATGCACTTGTTCCTAATTCAGAATCATCGTATATTTTCCGCTTGCCGGAGGAGGGGTGGAATGAGTATAAACTACAATTGAACACACCAAAATGTACGTATGAATATGCAAACGGAAGAGGAGAAGCCAATCAGAACTTTAGGCTCAGTTAGTAGTTATCATCTTCAAGGTTAAAGTCGACCGACCGTCCGTCCGTTCGTCCGTCTGCCCGTCCATTTGGCCATCCATATATGTATATACAGTACATCCGTACATAGTAGATGGAAATGCATTTACAAAGTTACTCTCGTATTCCCTTTTCAATGTTTAACCTTGTGGAGAAAATTACAAACACACATGCTCGCACGCTCGCAAACAAACACACACTTGTATGAATATGCTACAACAGCAGCAGCGGTAGCAGCAACACCAACGACAACGACAACAGCAACAGTAGAATTATCATTGCCAATACTTAATATTCCATCAAAACTGTGTATTGAATTGATGGATTTATTATAATTGCACGAATGTTGTAAGGTGTCGCATTGTGACAACGCACACAGATACATCAACCAACCGACTAACCACCCACCCTCTACATTCGCTAGTACATCATGCTCTCCTGCACATTTCCGTTTCCTCCTTCACCAACACTTTTGATTATTCTTTGTTTTTAAGTACACAACTTTGTCCATTTCATTAGAGGCGAAGAAGACTCTCGACATTTCAAAAAAAAAAAAAAAAAAAAAGAGAAACCAAACTACAATGAAAACAATAGAAGCTTCATTGTCTACAAGTATTCTCGATATCCTCTTTTGTGGATGTCGTTCCACTGTATCCTGGTCAGCAAAAGTTGCAGTGTAATCCAAGCAAATGCTATTACCTCTCCTTGGGAGCACAGCAAAGTTTTCCACACAATTTACAAGCGAGTTTTGCAAATAGTTAATTAGTTTTTGCTTGAGGAAGAATCGTATAAACAATTTAATGCAATTTTCACAAGTAGATGTGTAGTAGATGGCTCCCAGGTAAGTGTTTATGGATTCTATGGACATGCGCACCACAAGCGTCAGATAAATGTTATCGATAAGTGGCGAATTTTTGTGCAATTCTGCCACAAAAGCTTAGATATTGTGGCTTCTCTGACAAAAAGAAAACACATCTCCGATATTTTTTCTAAGAAATAGAATTTATTGAAAATATCAGCGGTTACTTTTCTTGAAGGAAACATTATCTGTTCTTGATATGCTGTAGAAGCGATCTCACATCGATTCCAATATGATTTCACACGACGTGAAGCTGATGCAAAAATTACTCTAACTGAAACTATGATTTCAAAATGCCGTTAATTTCAAAATTTAACTTTAAACTGCAAGCAATCGGAAATTGCAAATATTTCTGTTTTTTTTTTTATTTATTACAGTGAGACTACACATTTTGCATATGTTTTGGTATTCTATAATTTTTGTAAAAGATTGGGGTTTAAAAATTCTTTGCAGCAAATTTTTCAATTTCCGAAAGGGCATATCTCAAGAACAAATTGACCAGTGCATTAAATAATTGGAAGTCGAAATGCCTACAAATGATACCAACAATGCTTTATAATTTGTTTCTTAGTTTCGAAGCAATCTTAAATAAAAGGTCGAACATTTTATTTTTAGTTGGTAAAAGTGTTTATATATTTTTTTAAGAAGTTCCTGAAAGCAATACATATTTCATAGTTTAATATCGTAGTTAAGTTTTCTCAGTCTTTACAACAAAAAAATTTGAAGTTGAAAATATCTGTATTTGATTCCTAATTTATTAGTACTCAGTAATTAATAGCAGTTAGTAAAAGCTCTTAACAGATAGTTAGTTAATTATTAGTTAGTTATTAGAGTTTGTAAGTTATATCATAAATCCTTTATCTACATTACTTATATTTTTAAGCCACAGTGGGGTCGGCTATCGTTAATAGTAAGTGTTTAAAATAAGTTCAATAGTTTAGACACTATTAAGCTCTAAGAGAAAGTGTCTTAATTGGTACTTTTCACATGAAGAAGTTATTTGGATGACACTTTTTGTATGAGCAAGTGTTTTGGAAGAAACTTTTCTTAAGAAAAAGTGTCTTGAAAGACGAAACAAATATCTTGAAATGTACATCACTTAATAAGAAGTGCCTTGGAAGGCACTGTTCGTATGAGCTAGAACCTTAGAAGAAATATTCCACATAGTAGAGTTATCGATCTATCAAAAACTGTTGAAGTTTAACAAATTTTGAGCGATTAATTGAATGTGTGAGTCTTTAGAAACCAGAAAAATCAGAAGAGGCTAAGAACTTGGCATACAACATTCATACAAAATTTTATTAAAATAGAAGACAGCGACGTAAACATCGATTGATTTATGACATTTTTCGACAAGAGCTATAGTCGACACATACACGTTAGCAATTTTAAGCCTCATATTGCATTCCACATACATACGCATTTCAATTCATCCTTTTTAAAACACATTTAATACTTCACAGTTAAAAAATTAAGAGGGTAAAGGCTCAAAAAAAAAATTTAAAAAAATATAAAATGAAATAAGTTGTATCTATAAATTGAAATCGATTTGTACATGAAAAACTCTCTTTAAAAGTGGCATATATGCAAAAAGCGACTAAAGGAAATCTCACTTTTTTTTCATAATTACGACTAAAAAAAAAAAATAAAAAAAATTAAAAGTTAAAATTTTGAATTTCAACGCTGACAACGCTTCTTTCATCACACAAAGTAAGGCAATAATAATACTTCCTTTATCTCATCAATATTGATTTACAAAATTGTCTTCTAGGATTTGCCAACAGAAATTAACTCAACCATAGAAAGTTCTTACGGACTTTTTAATATAAACCACATCTAAGATATTTCGGTTGAATGCATCGTGCTTACATAACTTATTGTTTGCTGAAAGACGTTTAAATGAAAAAAAAAATCAAACTAAACTATTTTGAACTGAACTATTTTTTCGTCAAATACACAACATTTTAACTATACTTATATTTTGTATTGTCATTATTTATATTTGAAAATACAACTAAGCCTTAAATGTAAATAAATATGTTTTTACACCTAGTTATTTATATATAAAGTAGGAAAATTGAAAATAGTGATACGACAGAGGTTTGCAAAAACTTATTTTGGTGAAGCGAATCATATTTGATACCTGCAATATATGTAAACCTTTGTAGAACCGTTAACCAAAATGGTGTAACCGTTAGAAGTTCCGATTTGGTTCCTTGTTATGGTTACGTTTATTTAAAAAGAATTTTTAACCAAATTTGTCGACTATTACATATATGTATGTATAGATAGATAAGGACACGTAAGTATTTCAAAATAACTCAAGAATTATTTAAACGAATTGAAGAATTAAAATGAAATTACCTAAGTACAAAATAAAGTGAACACCATTTTTCAATTCGTTCTGTAGTTCCATAGCATTCTTACGTGAAATTTTCAAAACTGCCAGAAATGAAGACGACTAGCGATGCTATTCGAAATATTGGGCGACATTTTATTAACTAATTTTTAACATTTTTATTTAAATTTACTAAACTGCCAAAAACTTTTAAAGTATTTGGAAGCATCTTGTAAAAACCCGTCAATCAGAAATAGAATATTTATTCAAATGATTTTAGGAATTTGCATACATTATTTAAAAAACAAAATTAAAAATAATAACATGTCATTTGGATCAAGATGAATCAAATAATTTTAAAGATTTTGATAATTTTGTGAAAAGAGTTTCGAACAATCT
>JAHXMU010000030.1:1593603-1609273 GCA_019455685.1 Philornis downsi | reverse complement strand
ATAATAATAGAGGTATCCCAAGGCCAATTTAATGCGGACAAAAATCACACATTCAGCAAATGGTCAAATGCTGACTTGGTCTCGGAGCTCAGTACACACAGGGACAGTAAAAGGTCAGCCTATCGATTCTTTTGGTTTAGGAGTTTTTAACAAGAGGTTCCATTTCAATTCATTCAAATCATAAGAAAATCTAAGATCGATGTAAAATATACATAAAAGATTTTAGTTTTTGAAATATATTTTTATTTCATAAATTCACAATATTTCCCGTGATTCACTGACAAAATGCCAGGAAGATGAGAAATGAAGGCAACCAATGGGAGGCGAGAAACCCTGAGATACATTCCTTACTTGTGACACTTGCGTTGTACATATAATTTTTTAGTATTTCTAAATAACAGCGTTAAATAATGTTATACATGTCCATAAATTGGAGTGGCTCTTCCCATTTTCATCAGTTACCCGCATACAATGTTTGCGAAAGTTTTCCCTATTGGACCAATGTTTCCCACTTGTGACACCTGAGAGCCTCAATCTCGTAGACAATCTACTAAATCATCGCCAGATAAGTTGATATTTCGGAAACGCTTACCTCTCATACATAGTCCTGCCATATGTTCTGTTACACAATTTCCAGCGCTTATCGTTCAAAACTTCTTGCAGGAATAGAACCGTTAACTTTTTTTTCAGAACACATGCACTGATTAGTTAAGAATACTAGTCAGTTTGGTTTCAGTTTGCAATCTATTAACATGGAGTGGGGCGTTAAAGAGAATCGAGTCGGCGTAATAGCGTTGAATAAGTGCGGAAAGAGTGCTGGCCAAATTTTCGAGTTGCTAAAACCACTCGGAATATCAAGAATGTTCGTTTATCGTGCTATTGCTCGCTTCGGCGAATTGTCTGGAGTAGAAGACAGGCCAAAAAGTGGTCGCCCGCGCGTTGCACTGTGTCGCGAGGGTGGCCAAAAATGGTTAACGTCAATGTTAGAATTCGAACGTTTTTTTTTTTTAATTTTCTTTTTTGTAACACTCTGGTTAGATCATACTTAAAATATCTTTTAAAACTTTTTCTAAATTTTAAAGTTACAGTGGTTCAAAGTTAAGGTTTGTGTACAGCATACGAAATTTATGGAAAAGCTCCAAATTTAAGGTTCATTTATAATACTAAAAATTTAATTATTTGAATGTAACGGCTACCAAAATGTATAACAGGGTGTAAGTGGTGCCTTTAGTTATAATTACAACAATGTTTTTGTGTACAAATATTGATCATATGTCAGATCCCGTTAGAAAAAGATAGTAGTGAGACATTGTCAAGATTTTTCAGCAACAGCGAACTTTCGTAGAGAATTTAAAAGAAAGTAGAGATAACATTTTTCCAATTTTTTGGTATTTTGTAGCTACAAGTATGTATTTTAATATATTTAAAATTCCGCTGCTCGATTTTGCACGAATTTCTTTTATGATTGTTTTTCAGTGTCAACCTCATTGCGGATTCGCACTATTTTTCAATTGTGGTTAGAGATAAAACAAAACAGACCAAGCGAAGTTATGCATCATGTTAAAGATTTTGTCGAAAGGCATTTTAAACGAGTATTATTAGAAAGTGAACAACAGAAAATAAAGCTTACTCCATTAAAATTCTCTAACAATTGGTCTAAATATCATCGCATTAGAGAGAGATTTGAAACTGAGTTGAGTGACTGGCTAGATAGCGAACTATTTTGTGAAATCATTTGTAATGTAAGTATCCGTGTAAAGTTTTGGTATTGCAAGAAAACTTAATTATTTTATACTATATTAGGAAGCAAGTACAAGTCGTAAAGGTCGACTGAATGTTTCTTATGAGGAGGGTTCAATACGAACAAAAAGGAGGCGAGTGGAGGAACTTGTCGCTTCTACTTCATCTGAAGCTCTTAAAAAAGCCTCAGAAAGGTTAACAGGTTCAAATACTAATGAAAACATTTCTGTTGAAAGTGCTCTAGCATTATACATTGATATGGATTTATCTATGAGGCAGTACAATATGATGAGGAAAGTAGTAAATTCTATTCACAAAGATTGCTTTCCATCATACTATATGATTGCAGATGCTAAAAAAAAGATTTTGCCTGATGACATTCAATTAACAGAATCTTCTGCAGAGGTACCCTTACAATGAAGGATTGAATGATCTGAAAGAGTATTTAGTTACAAAAGAAAGATTTCAGAGCATAAAAACAGCGAATCTGGTAGAATCTGAAAGTGATGACAGTGATAGTTGTTAATATATTTTGATTGCCTGTAATACCTACTATATATATTTTATGTGTGTATGTATATTGAATATGTTATGTTAAATAAATAAAATTCATGTTTTTAAATTTCTTTTCACTGAATTAATAATTTTTGTAAAATTTTGCTCTTATATGATCACAATTTACAAATTAAAATAATTTTTTAATTTATGTTATTTGTATGGGAGGGGGGCTTTTACGATTTTTTTTAAAACTGGCAATATGCTACAATATAACTAAATATCGGAACAGATAAAAATTCGAAACTTATTGAAAAAGTTAAAAAAATGTGAAAGAGGTATTGACAATTTTCGTGGACAAATTGCATCTTTTTCGTATCAAGGATATAAGGATGGTGGGCGTGTCCTTTGAGATAATTTCATAAAATTTATCAAAGTTACCCGGAATATATCAGAGACCAATCGAGCCAAGTTTTGTTCAATTCCAGAAACAACTTTTTAAAAATAAGGTTTTTTCATTGCAGGATGTATGGGAGGTGGGCGTGTCCTTGGACCGATTTTCTCTAAACTTGGTTTTTTTTCTTTCCTACTTATAAAAGCAATGTGTACCAATTTTCATTCTTTTCTGAAAACTCCTTCTATTTTTGGCCACCGTTTACATGAAAACACGACACTGTGCGTTGTCCGTACGACTGCGGTAGTAAAGGCAGTGCGTGAAAGAATTCGGAGTAATCCCCTTAGAAAAAAAGAAATAATTTTGAATACAATATGAATATTGGTTTTTTTTTATCGCGTTTTATATTTGTAACAGAACATATATCAGGACTAGGTACATAATACGAGTATATCGATTTAAGCGTATTCGTCCACTTGCTGGAATTTTATATGAAAATATCTTATAACCATAATGCTGGCACGATGAATGAAATGAACTTCATGAATTGAACTTACTTCTAGAAAAAAGTTTTCGCTAGCTAAAAGCAATATACAGTTAGCGGTATCTTATACTCAGCTCATATGCCTTCTTAGATTGCCGTACTAACTGTGGGCATGGTTATTTAAAATGAGGGGACAAGCGGTTAAAGCGACGTCTCGTCATATACATATCACCTATTGACATTTTTCCATTGAAACACGTTTTATGAATTTTTGTTTAAAAACATTCAAAATTAAAGAGGTACCATTAAAAAAGATAGGAAAGGGTGGTTCGCGGATCTGTCAATTTCCAACAAAAATTGTTTTAAATTAACGAACAAAAAAATTGTCAAAAATTTAGGAAAATGTCAACTTTTATAGGGATGAGTTTAGTTGTTTAATGAACAAAAAATATCTGTACTTTCGGGGACAAATTACTTAGAATTTCTTAATCTGAGATATTTAGTATTTTTTCAAGAAATAGATATTACGAAAATTGGTTATCTATGTATATAAAAATCAATTGCTGTGCGTTAGTCTCGCTAAAGCTCGAGAACGGTTGGACCGATTTGGCTCATTTTGGTCTTAAATTATTGGTAGAGTATTCCGGAAGGTTTAAAAGGTTTTATTTGAAGTGATAGATGGCGTTGGAGATGAGATTTTTGCAATTAATTTTTTTTTACGGTATTTAGTATTTTTTGTGTTTTTTTTTTGTTTGAGCCATCTCAGTGAATTTGTAAACATGGAAAAACATGGTCACCGTTATGTAATTCAATATTTCCATTTGAAAGGTCTCAATCCAAACAACATTAAAGCCGAGCTAGATTCTACTCTGGAGTCTGGAGGAGTTTACTCCTTCGTTTACGACTATAAATGTTGAGTAGCAGAGTTTAAGCGAGGCCGTACGAGCTGCCAAGATGAACACCGTAATGGTCGACCAATTGAGGTGTCCACGCCAGACACGGTTTAGAAAATCCACAAAATGGTATCGGATGATCATCGGCTGAAGCGTGAAGCGCGCATGAGCTGGCTGAAATCGGATATTGGCAGAATAATTTGTGCTCAAGATGGGTGCCGCGTTTGCTTTCAATAGAGCAAAACCGGCGTCGGGAAGCAATAAAGTCGAATTTTTCTGCATCTGCAGGCAAAGTCATGGCGTCTGTTTTCTTGGGATGCGCATGGGATTATTTTTATTGATTATTTTCAGAGGTGAAACCCCATCAACGGCAAATATTATGTTCATTTATTGCAGCGATTAGATGGTGAAATTATGGGGAAAAGTCCACATTTGGCGAAGAAGAAAGTTTTATTTCATCAAGACAATGCTCCAGTTCATACATTCACTATTGTGATGGCCAAAATTAAGGAATTAAAGTTCGAATTGGTTCATCACGCACCTTATTCGCCAGATTTAGCTTCCTGAGACTATTTTCTATCTCCAAACTTGAGCAAATGGCTCAGTGGTAAAAGATTTTCCAACAATGAAGAGGTAAATTCTGCGTTTGATTTTGATTTTGACTGTTCATACTATAAACAGGGCAGAGAAGCTATTGAATATCGCTGGAAAAAAATGTATCGAGCTAAAAGGAGATTATGTTGAAAAATAAAGAAAATTTTTCTCAACTTTTTTGTGTCTTCTTTGTTAAGTCGGCTAGTTTTGGGACCGCCCTCGTACATACTTGTTTACCGAATATGATTAATAAAACATTGGAGCAATTTGAGGTGTTACACTTGGCCTGAGAGTAATCAATCAGCTTATTTTGGGTAGATTGAGCAGCAAATCAAAATGGAATTTGCGCAATTTCATATTTTTCTGCAATTATAAAATGTTGTAGACCTATAGAGCCAAATCAACGTTTCTATACATAAAATTTAATATTAAAACTTTAAAATGGTTATTAATTTATTAAAAGATAAACGAGAAGCTAATGACCATCAAAATGCATAGAAAGAAACAAATTCAATAACAATTCATGGCGATTTAAGTCTGCATAAAAGTATAAGTTAACAAATATGGGCTGATTTAAATAAAATTAAAAGCATTCTTTCTTTTTTTTTCTTTTATCTCCGAGATGCAAACATTTGAGCGCAAACACGTATAATAATAAGAACCCCGAACTCCCCCAAATATAAAGAAAATATAATTGATTTGAAGAGTATCCATAAGTTTATAATCATCACACAAACATGTGCTTAGTGAGGAAATCTTTTTACTCTCTCTCATAGTCGTAAAATCGTATCAATATCTCAATTACACCATTTCCAAATTATGTTAAAAGAAAATCAATTGAGATTAACAATTCTGATTGAAATTTAAAAATTCTAGGCGTAATTCAAAAGATCTCAAATGAATATCAAAATGTATTCTTAATATCAATTGAAATTTTTCATTTGGAATTTAAAAGATATACAAAAAACACAGCAATTTAAATGCAAGAAAACATTTATAGATTTATTATGACCACAGAATGGCCTACAAAAGTTCCTTTATTCAATTTAACAGCAATTGAACTCCTTTTACATATGTAGGTACATATTATATATATTAGTTGGATCATCCCAATGATTGAATAACTGGTAATATTCGCGACTTTAATTCTTATGATTGAAAGCAAATACGACAGGGTGAAACATTTAAGATAATAGAACAAAAGGCAAGCAATTCTGATTTTAGAAAACACGCTAGCACATACTGACGGTTCTCTTATTGAACGAAGAAAGCTCCTTTTGTATCTACAGGGTGTCCGTCGAGAAGGTATACTATTTTGTTTTGCCGCCATTTTGGTAAACATAGACTTGACAGTTCATATTTGCATTCGTGAAGTAGAGACATGGCAAATTTGTGATGAAAAATATTCGATAAACCAACGTGTTTTAATCGTTAAAATATTTTATCAAAATCAATCATCGATTACTGTGACGATGAGAAAGTTACGTGAAATTTTTGGGAGAAACAACGTGCTAACAAGACACACTATTTATCGAGTAGTGAATGATTTCGAAGAAAGAGGGTCTGTAGCTGATAGGTCCAAGCGTGGACCACAACATGCTGCAAGATCGACTGAAAACATTACTGCTGCTCAAGAAAGTGTTCAAAACAATCCATCAACCCCAATTCGACGAAGTTCTCAGGAGCTTGGTCTTCAAAGAACAACTTTGGCCACAATTTTGCCCAAGGATTTGCATTTGTTTCCATTTAAGATTTAGTTGACACAACCCCGATTTTCATGAAAAAATCATAATGAGTGACGAGGCACATTTTCATTTGAATGGATATGTGAATAAACAGAACAGTCGCTTGTGGGCAAAGAAAACCCTCAAATTATTCATCAGTCACCTTTGTGACTGTCACTATTAAGAGTGACACTCTGGTGTGCAATTTGGTCAGGAAGAATCATTGGACCTTACTTCTTTGAAACTGAAAACGGCGCAACGGTAACTGTCAATGGGTAGCGATATCGTGATATGGTTGAAAACTTTTTAACGCCACAACTGCATGCTTTGGGCTTGATTAACATGTGGTATCAACAAGACGGTGCCACATCGCATACAGCCAGAATTACAATGGAATTACTGCGAGACCTCTTTCCACAACAAGTTATTTCAAGAAATGATGATCTTGATTGGCCTCACCTGATTTGAATGCTCCGAACTTCCTTTTGTGACATTAAATAAAACATTTATCAATATTAGATCAATTCTCTTTCATTTAATCAAAAATTATAAACAAAGTAGTGTACCTTCCCGATGGACATCCTGTGTTTTATAAAGAATAATAATACATAAGAAATCTTAACATGTTTTTTAGTACTTATTGAAATAGCTTAAGTTCGTTTTGACGCTTTCTTTTTAATTCTAATGGAAGCTAACGGAATTTGATAATCCAAAAAAGTAAAACTTTTGCGAAGAAAAACCAAATAAGCCAACAAATCCAGAAAAAACTGAATTCATTTTCAAGAAAATTTACTCATTTTAAACTACGGTATGTTAATTTTTACTGCATTTTTTATGATTTAACTTAGCAGGTGGGATCGTTATTCGTATGTACAGCTCTTATTGTAGCATATTCTTTATTTAAAGTTGAATTCAATTTACAAACAGATCAGAATTGTAAAGAAACGTTTAGCCAATTTCAAGTTAACATAATTTTTCTTATTTTTGTTGTTAGATGCAATTATTGATCGAATTATTCTTTATTGAGTATCCAACCGTTGTTCCAAACCACATATTTTGAATAACAGCTTATTTATTTCTTTGCTCACTAATCCACTTAAAACGCATTTTTAAGCTTAAGTAAGAATTTTAATGTTTAAGTTTAATAAAAATAGTTTTACGATGCTCTTATAAAATTAAACTTTTGACGCATTTCCGTCCGTACCCATGCAAGTCACCTAACAGTCAAAACGACAGTTTTACTTAGCACGGCAAATAAACACATTTGAACCCAAAAATTTAAAAACATTTAAAGAATTTATTTCCTCAAACTTTATAAACGATTGTAGGCCTTAAGCTGAAATGACGTTATGGTTATGGTTGAGATTTAATGTGCCCAGTGAACTGCTTTTGGTAAGCAGAATTGAAAAACCAAACGTTATATTACGATGCCTAAATTTGCCCTTGATTGTGACAATAATGAAGAAGCCTATAACATAGAAACATTGTTATTAGAGAATCTCGAAATGTTCTAAATTTAACTTCCACTTGACTGTACACACTTCCATCCTTAACTTTTTTTTATCATAAGAGCAAAATTGTAAGATTTCATTGATTAAAATTATTAGGAAATTTTACTTTCGGCAACATTCCAGACTTCTTAAAAATAAATCCATTTAATAATTTAATCCATTACAATATTTTCAAAACTCTGTAATAACGCAAAACATTGTTCTTATGATTGTTGTGCGCATTGAATGGAATAAAAGTAATTTTCAATTTTTTTTTATTTTAAAAGACGGTATTTTGCTTCATTATGTTTCTGTTCTTATCAAATATTTACCGCCAATAAAATTATTCGCCATTATTTTTAAATTCCTTCTAACTATGCCTATTACACTGGTCTACAAGTTTAGAAAAAGTAGGCTGCAGCCACGAAGCATGTTTTTAAAATGATCTGGCTGCTTTGAATTCGAATCTGGCATAAACATTGGGTATTTTTCATTTCGTTCATTTTGTGTTGCATGCTGGCAATACTGTAAAACAGTGAATACTGACACTACAATTTCGCAATTATTAATTTGACAAAAGCCCACATTCATTCTATATGTAAATCTTCATAATAGTAGCGTTTAAGCATGTCAGGGTGATCGTGTGTTACTGATTCAAGCTATTTTTTAATTTATGTGTGGTGAATATTTGATTGAAAAAAAGGATATGCAAAATCAGAATCATTAAAATATGCATATTTACATTATTTTGGTTCTGCTCTCAGAAACTTGAACAAACCGTGAACACCGACAATGTTTTGCAATAGTTGCAGAACTGTTTTATACAAGTGGTCAAATGGCAAGAAGGTCTATTTCGATTTTTCAAGACCAATACTTTGGAGAGAGTCAAGTAACCACCAAACCGATTATTATTGCTGTTTAACAAAAGTTGCTGGATTTAATATGACAAATCGGTAAAATATTATTTATGCTAATGTCCCATCGGTTTCCAAACTAGTTTAACGTCCACCAAATGATCCATTATCAGTCATTCCCAGTGCTATGAGCAGTGAGTCCGAAACATCTTTCGCCAGCTGTGGTAGTTTGTATCAGGTTGATGATGAACGCCATTTACTGACTCGAGCTGAGCTGAATGAGCTAATTCGGGATTTACATTTAACGAAGCAAGACGCAGAATTACTAGCTTCACGCATGCAACAGTGGAAACATCTTGCAGTTGGGACAAAAGTAATAATCTATAGAGATAGAAGCTTGGAATTGGTTGCAAATTTTGAAAAGAAACACTGTATTCTATACTGTACTGATGTTGATGGTTTATTTCAAAAAATGAACCAGCCATATGACAAAACTGAATGGAGATTATTTATTGATGGCTCTAAGTACAGTTTAAAGGCTCTTCTTTTGCGTAATGTGAATGAAGCCCCATCCATACCAATTGCTCATGCCGAATCAATGACTGAAATTTTGATATTACTCAAATACAGCGATAATAAATGGAAGATCTGTGGTGACCTTAAGATTTAAATTTCTTTGTATATATAAAAGGTGTCCCAACAAGAACGCAATATTTAAATTTTAAATAAAACACTGATATTAAAAAAAAATCGTGAAACTTTATTATATCGTAATGAATGAGGTTATGTATGGAACAACACATCGGGCAGATGGAAGCCGCGGCTTTGCTAACACACCCGCGATATTTTAATGAAATTTTCAATGACCGTTTTGCATAAATGCTGCGGTACTTCATTAATGCAGCGTCCAATTTCATCTTTTAAGACTTGAGGCGTTGTCGGCTTATTTGCGAAAACCATCGACTTCAAAAAACCCCAAAGAAAAAAGTCTAATGGTGTTAAATCGCACGATCTAGGCTGCCAATTCTGGTCTTCAAAACGCGAAATAACAGGACCGGGAAATGGCTGATGCAACAATTGAATTGTTTCTCTGGCTGTATGACATGTGGCGCCGTCTTGTTGAAACCACATGCCCTCCACATTTATTTCTTCAATTCTAGGCACAAAAAAACTGGTTATCATTTCACGATACCGAACACCGTTGACTGTTTGCGCTTGACATGCTTCATTTTCATAAAAAAAAGATCCAATGATTCCTTCAGCCCAAAATCCACACCACACAGTGACACGTTGAGGATGCATTTGCTTCTTGTGAATCACTCGACGATTTTCCTCATCCCAAATGCGACAATTCTGCCTATTGACGAAGCCATCAAGATGGAAATGGGCCACTCACTATTTTCACTTATCGTCACTTTATCGGCAAAATCAGCATTTTCATGTTGTCTCTCCAATACCCAATTAACGAACTCCCTTCGCTGTCCATGGTCAGCTGGCTTCAGTTTCTGAGCCAATTGAACTTTGTATGCATGAAGATGCAAATCTTTCGTCAAAATTCGCTGCATAGTGGATTTGGAGACACCAATTTGCTGAGCTCGGTGTCGAATTGAGGTGGATAGAGACATTTGGTCGAAGGCGCGTTGTTGTCTTTACCTCACTAACAAACCCAGTTTTGGCAAATTTATCCATTAATCTCTTTACAGTTGACTCTTTTGGAGCATTATTGTGACCCCAAATTGATCGCAATTTGCGAACTGTAGCCGCAAAACTTTCATCATTTTGGTAAAACAATTTCACAAGGAGAATGCGTTGTTCATTCGTGTAGCGCTCCATTTTTACTAACCTCGTACCTTCTACTAGCAAACAATAACAATAGTTCAAATGTCAAACAATGACTCTTCGAATGGCGCCAAATTTAAATCTTGCTTTCTTGTTGGGACTCCCTTTAGTATAGACCATGGCAAATAACTGTAAATTAATCTGTTTCAGGTTATTGGTTTGTTGACCGGTATGGAAGGAGGTTTCACAAAATATTGTTGTTTCCTTTGTCTATGAGATAGTCGCGCTACATGTCATCCTTAAATCAGAACAGAGTGGCCAAAACGAACTGAGTATTCACCAGAAAAACAAAACATTTCAAAAAAACCAATTATTGATCCAAATGACGTTCATCCCTTTCAAGAACTTGGTCAAGGCTCTGGACAAAGACGGTGCAGCATTAAATATTTGTTAGCAGTTTTTCCTAAAAAGAAGGCATATTTTTTGGCCCTCAGATCAGGAAGCTATTGAATGAAGACAATTTTTCACAATGTTTATTGGAGAAAGAATACGCAGCCTGGAAATCTTTCAAGAACATCGTGAACAGTTTTCTTGGAAACAATAAGAGTGAAAACTACACTGAATTACTGCTGAATTATTGAAAAATTATCACGAATGTCACTCAAAATGCATTTTCTTCATTCGCATTTAGATTTTTTCCACAAAACCTAGGTGCAGTGAGCGACAAACAAGCGGAGCGTGCTCATCAAGATTAAATGAAAATTTAAAGAAATTGTTAAGGATTTTGGGACAAAAACATGCTGGAAGAGTATTGCTGAACTCATATACATGAAACCGAACCAACAAAATACAAACAACGTTCAAATAACGCATTCACTTTTGAAAATTCATTGATTTTTAAATAAGCCAATGATTTGTTATGTAAAAAACGAATAAAAACATATTTTTCTAGGAAAGATATTTAGTTGCTCCACTCCAAAAACCTTATTGGCTAGTGTTATTATATTCTTCGAGTTCATCTGCTGCTAACGCCTATAGACCTGTAGATCTATATTTAACCGCAGCTAGATTTTGTTTTAGATTTTTCACAATTTGTTTTAGCACCACATTTTCGAAATATTTCAAAACTAGTCGATAACTGGCTATAATAACGATAACTGGTCGATAACTATTTAATCCTTTTATGTGAAGGGGAATCGATTGACTTATCTTAGTTTAAGGCGTAATTATATTACAGGCCATAATAAAAAATTTTGTAACGAATACTCTTTAAACCAGCAACTTTTTCTAGAGTTAAATCTTTCTATTTAATTTTTAAAATTTTTCCAGACCTAAAAAATGACTCCGGATCATACCAAAGTGATAGACAAAAACAACGAAGAATGCGAACAACATTTAGTTCAGCGCAGATAAAGGAACTGGAGAAAATATTTCAAGAAACCCACTATCCCGACATCTATACACGTGAAGAAATTGCAGCGAAAATTGATTTAACAGAAGCCAGAGTGCAGGTAGGAACAAGATCACAGATCAATAAAAAGATCGAATAGTTGAAGAATTAAATAATTCAAAATAAATAATGCATAAAATTAAGTTTGTCAAAAAATTGATGGGTATCTTAAGCAGCTGTATCCACTTATACGAATAATAATTTTTTTAGTGAAACCAAGCACTCACTTCAAGAAGAATGAATATACATACACAGGAATTCCAAAGTGGGAAAGGTTCATATTTTGGTACTTATTGTGCTACAATGAGAAATTCAAATAATTTTTTTTTTTAATTAATGTATTTCATTTTTTTTCAATTTTATTTTATTTTACTATTTGGTTTTAAAGATGATAGACCGTAAATGACCTCTATACTCTTTCAGGCATATGCGACACCTGATCAGAAAATTATTCCTTGCAGCCTGAAGGATTGAAATCGGAATCGCCTCAATTATTATTTTAACGAACTGCTTCAAATTAGGCAAATTCCTTCATTTCGTTTTGTACACCTCTTGCCTGACATAACCCCGTAAAAAGTTCTGGTGCAGTCAGGTTAGACGGCCTTGGTGGCCAGCGGAAAGTGGAGTTGCGCGAAATTAATTTTTTTGGGAATTTTCGTTGGACCTCCGCCATAACCGGTCTGGCTATGTTGTTCCATCTTCCTGGGACTAAATGCTGTTGAAACGAATACGTCTTTGACGCAATTCTGGGTAAAAAAAAACTAATTCAACATCTTTAAATAACGGTCCCCATTGACATTAACATTGTATTTGTGGTATTTTGTGGTATGATTCGTGGGCCATCCTGTACAACTATGTACAAAATGTACTCAAAATTGGACAACATCAGATACGATTAGGTCTAATTTTATGATTATACAAACAAACGAGATTTCCCGCGAATTTTCAAGAAAATTAGAAATTGGTTTTTCCCCAAAATATATCAGAGATATCACAATATCGTAATTTTTATCTTCGTAGGAGGTTTAAACTAACTGATGATTGTAATAAAGTCGTCTTACCTATTTGTCGCTTCGTTCCCAAAATTTAGTCACATTACATTTTCAGAAATTTTGTCAAATTTCGTTATTGCATTATCTGTTAAAAATGTTGTATTTCCATTTTAGTTATTTCTTAAAAAAAATTAATTTTAAAATTAATTTTTGAACTAAACGTTTGCTTTTTAACGATTATTTTGATATTGGGAGTATTCCAATTATTTTTTGGCGCCATATGAAAGATAGCATTTTGTTCAACCTTCCTAGAAGCCTGAATTAATTTTCTCTATTAGACGGTCTTTTTTGTCAGTATCAGATTTTTTTTACATGTTGGTGATTAATACAAAAATAAAATCCCTTCCATTTTGTGACTGGGGCAAGGGAAAGCATCTCACATTCGATGAGCTTATAGGCACTCCATTTTTAGACTCACTGAATGGTAGCAACCGTGACGCGATGGTTAGTACATGTGACTATTGTTCGCATTATCCCGGGTTCAATACCGCTTGGAGTCACCTACCATTATTTGAGCGGCATTCACCTCAATGTGTCTGGTGAATACTTCGAGTACTCGAGTAATCGACAAGTCTGGCAAATGATTTTCAAACTGTGACATTCGGAATCGTCGTTAAACTGTAGGTCCCATTGAGTGTGTTTAAAAATAGAATGCGTGTGAGCTCACTGAATTTGAAAAGCTCTCCCATATCTCATTCATGGTATACAGAGGAATTAGTTTTTGAATGGGACCTACTGTTTAATGACGATTCCAAACGTCAGTTTACTTGTTGATGGCCTGACTACTCGAAACGTTCAGCATATCGACCACTGTCAGTGGTCAGTGGCTACCAATAGCAAGTGCTACATAAAGAACCGTAAGCTGTTGTTCAATGTATTATATTAGGTTACCCATTTAGTGCTTTCAACACCGCTGGTCTGGCATAGATGGCAGCTGTTAAACACCTGTTATTTATTTAGTGAAAGATTTGCCATTTACGCATTACACATTGCCATTTACGATCGTTTAACAACCGAAGAACTCATTAAAATAGTTACAACTTACTACAAATGTGATTATTTAAACGTGGGCTTTCAGTCGAACAAAATTTTCTTCAGTAGTGAAGCTCATTTCTCACTCAGTGGTTATGTCAACAAGCAAAATTGTCGCATATGGGGCTCGGAGACACCAGAAGTGAAGTCATTGCGTCCGAAAAAAGTGACTGCTTGGTGTGCATTATGGTCTGGAGGTGTTATAGGGCCGTATTTTTTTCGAAAACTACCTCAAAAGGATCCATCGCTGCAACCAATTTACAGGCGCTCATTTAAATGGCATTGTATTTCGTACGTAATTGCAAGGTCCAAACATTATAATTAAATAAAAGTTCGAAATCACAGCTTAATTAGTGCTTTAGTTAACATTGCTTGAAAACGAAAAATGAACCAACTGAACCAATCTGTCGAAAAAATTTAATTTTTCTGCGTTTATTCAGATAAAATTAAGTGCTAAAATTTCTGCACCATACAATTATAATTACAATAATTCCGCTTCTAAACAACGGAAAATGTGTTTAGTATTTACTTCGTACAACCCTGTATTAGTTTTTCATGTCAAATTTTTCATTTGTGCATTCCGTTTAAGGACGATATTGCATGCGGTCGAAGTCCTTCCAATAAAAAAGAATATGTCCATGCAAGGACTGAACCCACCATCTTAAAAAATGGCAACTTCTTAGTGTTTTTGGACAATTTAGTTGTATTTTTATTAATTAAAGCAATATATAGTGTTAATTGTTAGATAAGAGAACAAACCACTTTAGTTAATATATATTTTTAGAAGTCCGCCCTAATTGTGGATGGGGCTGTTGACAAATGCTAAATGATAAAATTTCATTGGCAAATGAAGGCAATTCGATACATTTTGTTTGAGAAACAGGCAATTTTTATATGCCTACCAGCCTGGCAATGAGAATATATTGAGTGGGAGTTGTGAGAAGCTTTCCCATATTTAAATCATGAGGTGCAACAAAATTTGTTTAATTGATGGGTAGAGGGAAGTGATATCCTAAGTTATGTAGAAACGACCGCCCTGATTATGGACATTGTTATTAAAAAAATACCAAGAGTACGATTTTTCACCGAAAAACGATTTAAATTCAAAGCGTATATATGAAAAGAGGACATACTTACTTAACGACGAGTTGGTACACCATTCAGAATTCTTTGGGCTACAATTCAAGATGTAGAGTAGATAAACTGCGCCTTCATCTCTTCATGTACCTATATATTGTGAAACCCCCAAAATATAGAATTTAAAATTTTTCCCAATAATTTGACATTTTTGCAAATTCAGTGTAGAGATTCTTAAAGTCTTTGTATTTTCCTCAGATTTTTACCATTTTATAAAAGAAATCAAGTCAAAGTCATTTTCAAATTTTCTTGAAAAATAAATGCATATATTATATATAGGTACAAGTACACCCTCTACATGTCCGATAATGAGTTAGTACATCACTCACCACACTTGGGACTGCAATCCATGGTGGAGAGTAGAAAAGCCTGGGTTCGGTTGAAATGTCATCTTTGTATTTTTATTTTCTTCTTTGTGTTTTTACAAAAAAACGCAAAATACTAGATTTCCCAGCTTTTTTTTAAATAGGCAGTTTTGATAACGAAAATCATGCCTTGATCTAAGTGCACCACTTCCGAAAGTTGTCAGATTTTCCTATATTTAACACAAAC
>JAHXMU010000030.1:1548558-1585716 GCA_019455685.1 Philornis downsi | reverse complement strand
TTTAACTTTGAGCATCGTCTCCAAAAATTACCAGTAATAAAGTTTGAAACCGGATTTTGGTGACTGGAATCTGTGTGTCTTGATTTGATTCTAAAGATAACTTGCATTGGTTAGTCCAACATAATGGACTTTATGATGTTATAGGAGAAGCAAATAACGTTATGAGATCAAAAATACAGTAAAGATTCGCTAATCCAAATCAACTTTAATCCGTATAATCAGTAATAATCAGTTCTTAACTACAAAGGAATCAGTAAAAATCATAATCCTCCCTACCCAGCCACTTTTTCAGTCTGTAAGCCAAACCATAAACCAAACCATTGCCTCCATAAAAAACGTAGGGCCAAATTAAAATTTATGTAAACTTTACATAAATTATGGTTCAGTTTTCCGAATCTGACTCTAAGCATTTTTCAAGATATCTCTTCAAAAATTACCATGAAAATGTCTATTTAAATACATTTTGAAAGGCTCTGTCTGGCACACAGATTTTGTAAGTGTCTTTAGATTTGTTGAAATTTAGAAAACAGATATGGGGCTTTATTTTAGAATAAATTTGGGCCGTATTAATTGTGAAACTGCACTTTATAGATTAGATACTTGTAAATAAAAACAAAAATTGTTGAACAAATTAAAAAACTCGAAAACCAAAGTTTGTGAGAAACTATTTATTTTTTTGAGACTTCAATCAGTAAATCTGCGTTCATTGTGTTCATTGATTGATGTTATATATGATATATATAATAAGTATAATATATATAATATAATATGTATAATATATGTATAATATATGTTACAAGGCAAAATATGTGTTATTTAAGTTTGCAAAGCTTATGGAAAATGACTAAAGTTGTTAGTCCTTCCGATATATTGCAGAAGGATCACATTTGAAGTTTACAATGGGAGTTTCAAATGCAAATTTATTTAAAATGTTAAGTGCTGGAAAAAAATTGGGAACAAGATTCGGATTCTGGATCTAAAAGATCTGGATTTCGTAGTTAAAATATGATATTCAGATATTTTTGAAAATCCAAGTCTACAAAATACTAAACATGTCGAATTTTAAAACATAATTGTTTTCAATATCCATTATATTCATGACTTGATAAACGGCGTTTAGGGCACCAATACTTGAGGAACATACAAAAATCAAATCGGTACCGATCCTTGTTCAGCAGTGTAAAAGTGAACTAGAGAAAATGGATGCTGCAATTAGTTAAATAAACAGTGCAAATGAAAGAATTACAGTTTCCAAACAAATCCAAACTTCATATTGGATACTATTTCAACAGGAAAGTCACTAATACCGGCTTGTTTCAAAATCAACCTTAACAGAAATATTATTTCAAAAATGAATGAATGAGTGGAATATTTGTATAGAAAAATTCTTACATCTTTGCTTTATCCAATCAAATTATTATTAAATTATCGTTAATAATTTGCCACAAAAAAAAATGTTTGATTACGTAAACTTGAAGCTTGTTTGCCCACACCCTAATTGTATATTCTTAGTGCAACAGGCGCTATTGCGTGAAGTTGTGAATAGTGAAGGGAGTACTACTCACATTTTCAAAAAAAAAAAAAAACTATAATATACGAATTGTTTTTAATTATGTTTGGACCAATCCATATGTACTTAACACTATAAAATTCCAATAAAATTCGTCTCAATGAAGCCAAACTTGGCCAAACTCCGTTTATACGGGAGCTATATGAAAACATGAAAATGTATGAAAACATCGAACGTATTTGACATAGCCAAAGTATAATAAAAGAAAAAAAAATTGATTAAATTCTGAGCGAAATTTTTTTTATTTCGAATGTTGTAACAGAAAAACGCATATTGGTTACCATGACCGAATGTGGTGCGATGGTTAGTATACCCGATTATCGTGCCACCTATCGTTATTCGATCGGTCGATCACCTCGAAGACTTTGAGTAGTAGAGTTATCGACAAGTCTAGTAAATGGTTCACATCCTTTGACGCTCGGAATCGTCGGTAAACTGTAGATTCTGTTGGGTAAGTCTAAAAATACAATGTGTGTAAACTGACAGATTGTGAGAACGTCTCACATTTCAATCATGGCATGCAAGAGAATTCGTTTTTTTTCGCAATGCTCAATTCCAATTATCGAGATATAACTCTATTCAGACGCAACTAAATCATGTTTAAATTATGTACTGCATTCGTAAGTTTCATTCTTAATGTGTCATCAGGGCACAAAAGTAGTTTTTATAAAACAAAAAGGAACATGTGATCATACGCTTTTACTTTCAAATGTAAATCTTTGAGTGATAGGTTTTTTAAAACTGCTGAAAGTCAGCTAACGAGCTATTCTCGGATATATGGCTGTCATTTCGCACCAGAGGTAGTGTTGAAGAGTGGAGTGATGCCCACTTCTAAACTGAATAAATTATGGACTATTGGTGAAATTGTGACAGGGGATTCTCTATGCCTAAAAAGTGTTTTCTTGTCCTTATTATGTACGAGCATATGAACATACGACTATGTCGAAAATCTAAATCTGCAAATTTTGCCATTTGCAAAAAATACATAAAAAATATATAATACTACACCACACAGTCCATTTATTAGCTATGTTCCTAAAAATTTGTAACCAGAAGGGTTGTGATATATACATATATAGATGTAGAAGCGTAAGTACGGCAAAGCAGATATCGAAACTGGCACTTTGAACCGTTTGCATTACTTGATAGTGCACTTACTGACAGGGAACCAGGAAGTGACAAAAATTGTGTTCGTGTATTTCAAGACATAAGTTTAAGAAAGTAAGTATGGTACAGAAATTTGTGTAACCTAATTATCTAAAATAGTAAAGAATCGAAAAATATGATAAAACAGTTAAACTCCTAAAACTAATATTTTTAAAATTGTTATTTTTTGATTTTTCTATTTTGTAAACTCTTTAAGTAATGTTTTGTCTTATGATGCGTATGTGCAATTGCACGTGGTGACTAAACATGCTCCAATTACTAAAAATCGGGAAATTTTTTTTTCGCTTTCAATAATGGTAGTCTTCGGAAAATATGTCCAAGTTTTATAATTTTGTAATATGTGCAAATCACTTCCCAAAAATTATGCTGTGATTCCGAATATAATTTAAGTTTTAAAAACCAAAGCCTATACCGAAAAAAGCTCTAATTGCGTTGTTGATGAAATTCGTAGTTGATGTCATACAAATTAATTTAACTAGTATAGTTACTGGCAACTACTTTGTAAGTTGCTATCAAGCTTTTTCGCGGTTGAATTGAGCAATTTGGACGTAAGGGAAAATGTAGTATAAACATGTTTTCCGTCTAAAATATTTATTTAACCATCGAAGGGGTGGACCATTGTTGCGTAACACTAGAGCAAATCCCGCGGACTTTGAATAATAAATTGAAGGTAAGTTTAATAGATTAAACGAGAAGGTATCTTGAAAAACACTCATTATATGAAGAATTATCTTGGATACCACTTGAAAACATTTTTTTCCTCTAAAATAATGTCGTGGAGGAAACTTTGCAGAAGAGTCTTGCAATAAACTTTTCATATGAGAAAGAGCCTTGGAAAACATTACACTTTTCTTCATAAGAAGTAACACCCATCACTTTATTCATGGAAAGCTTGACCTTTTTCTTATTGAAAAATGTCTTCCAGAACAGCTTTCTATATGAAAAGTGTCTTCCATCGCCCTTTGCTATATGAAAAATTTCTTCATTGTTTTTTTCTGTATGAAAAATGTTTTTCTTCCGTGATACTTTTCTATTTCAAAATTGTCTTTCATGATACTTTTCTATGTGAAAAGTATCCCCCTGTCGCTTTGATTACATTTACATAAGAGTTTTGTAAGGCATATTCCACACAAAAGCTTCCTAGATCATCTTTCCACTGTAGAAATTCTTTTCCAAGATTATTGTCTATGTGCAAAATGATTTCCCAAGCAGTTTGGAAATATATTTATAACATGGAAAAGGGATAATAATTATTTGCTTTATTTTCAGGTGTACAAAATCGCTCTTATGCAGAGTACGCACCATCACTGACCTAGAATGATACCCTAATGTTCCTGAAGCTGACAATAATACCGTATTTATTTACTTAATACATATAGATTTTATAAAATTACTTGGCGTTTTCTTTAACAATACTAACATGCAATAACATACATCAACGTATATTCAAAATACTGCCTTCTTTCCGGTACGGAAAGTGTCTTCTATGACTCTTCCTAGTAGGGAAAAATGTCCCATGGCAAAGTATCTTATATAACAGTTCTCCATATAAAATGTGCTTCATATTTTAGTTTTCTCTATGGCACTTTCCTATATGTGTATATAAATGTACCCTACACTAATTTTTTCATTTAAAAACTACTCTTGAAGACATTTTCCATGTAGAAATCTCTTAAAAAGTTTTTGGAAAAATAAATTCATGTAGAATTAAAATATATTTATCATGTAGAAAAGTTACTTGGAGTACACGTTTCTCCATATGAATATGTGTCTCGAAAAAAAATTATGTTCAGTAAAAAATAAGATATATTTTACATGGAGATTCGAGATAAAACGTATATTGGAACATTTTGTGTTGCAACAAAACACAGGATTTAAAATGTGGCATGCTCGATTACTCAATTTCTTGTTCGATCAATCAATTAATCAACAGTTTTGAACAATCGAAATTGCAGTTAATTCTTCTTCTTAGGTGGCGCCTGGAATAGACATCCTTATAAATATATTATACGCGGCCCGTAGAAAATAATTCCAAGCGCTTCGATCTTCTGCGCCAATTCGTCACACCAAGTTTCGATAACGTTTCAAAAGCCTGGTCCTTCCAACGGGGTTTTGGTCGTCCTCTTCTGCGCCATCCATCGAGTTCATTGTCGACAACTTTTCGTGCCGGAGCATTTGGGTCCATCCGCACAACATAACCCAGCCAACGCAATTGGTGTATATTAATGCGTTTGACCACGCCGATGTCGGCATATAGCTCATACAGCTCATAATTCATGCGACGTCGATATTCTCTGTTAACGATGATGGATCCATATATTTTCCGGAGTATTTTCCTCTCAAAAACTGCTAGTACTGATTCATCCGCTTGCTTCATAACCCATGATTCTGCACCATATAACAAGACAGGTAGAACCAACGTCGTGTTTGTCGAGAGAGGGCTTTATCATTGAATCGCTTGCTTAGCCCATAGTAAGGTCTGTTAGCAAGCAATACTCTCACTCACCACTCCAAAATTATAGTTGTAACGTTCACACAGCTTGAGAAGGCTGCAGTAACATCTCGCAATTTTCTGCCAATGATGTCTATGTCATCTGCATATGTGAGTAACATATGGCTTTGGTTAAATAACAGACGTGTTAACTGCAGCTTTCCTCATAATCATCTCCAACAGTATGTTGAAGAGGTCGCACGGTAGACTGTCGCCCTGCCTAAATCCTCGTTTGGTGGGAAAAAGGCTTACTAAGATCTATGCCTATCTTTACTGAAGACTTCGTGTCAGTTGTCTTCATCCTACAAAGACGTATAAGATTCGTTGATCATACAGTTTTTGCCGTATAGGGCTATCGACGGAAGCTTTATATTCGACGAAAAGATGGTACGTGTCATTCTGTTTTCCTTGGGTCTTCCCCAGAATTTGTCGTAGTGTGAATATTTAGTGAGTTGTTAATTTGCCAGGTCTAAAGCCACACTGATAAAGTCCAATCAGGTCAGTTAGAATCGGCTTTAGTATTTCACATATCACACTCGACAGGACCTTATAAGCAATGGGTAAAAGAGTGATACTGCCATAATTTTTATAAGCAATTGGATCGCAGGACACAGTACACTCAAATTCCAACCATCGGGCATGTTTCCCTCGAGCCAAATCGTATTTAGGAGCTGATGCAGGCTGTTTATCAGCTCAACGCCACCAGTTTTAAACAGCTCTGCTAGCAGGCCATCGGCGCCCTTGGCTTCGTTGTTCTTAAGTCGCAATACTGCTGTTCTGATCTCTGTTTGGCTCGGAGCTGGGCAATTTATGCCATCGTCGATAATTGGGGTGATTTCCTCAAATTCTTCGGACTTTACTTTCATCCCTGCACCTTTCTATTTTCTCACGCTCTTTCCACAACCGCTTCTTCCGCCAAAAAAGTTGATGTGCCTCTCTTCTCTGCTTCTTGCAGCGTTCATAAACTGCACGGGTTACAATTGGCTGCAACGTTGCTCTGTATGCAGCATCCTTCTTCTCAGACACTATGCGACATTCTTCATCATACTAGGGCTTATCTGAGCGAGGGTTTTCGTACCCAAGTATGGTTTTTGCAGCAGTTAAAATAGAATGCGCAATATGTTGCCACTATGCGTCAGGAACATCAAGATCAGTAGGCTGTGGCTATCTCAAGGGGTATGCAGTTTAGCGACGTCGAGCTTCCCTTTTGCCTGGTTACGAACATTTTTCGTTCTGCTTAATCTCATGCATACCTTAGCTGCAACCAGGTGGTGATCCGAATCAATATTAGCACCACAAATCACATGCATGTCCGTGACACTAGAAGTATGCCTTCCATCTATTACCACATGATCAATCTGATTACTGGTGTTATGATCAGGAGATAGCCACGTTGCCTTGTGTATGTTTTTATGCGGGAATCTGGTTCCACTTACTACCATATTATGTGCCGTAGCGAACGAAACCAGTCCGCTTCCGGAGGTGTTACCGTGTAGACTGAATTTTTCGACTGTTGGATTAAGAAAATCTTTCTGATGACATTACCAAGAAATACTTGCCCGAAGGTCGAAAGTCGTGAACTGCTTAGGAAATTCTGCGGAGGAATCTGGTTATTCCCAAGTGAATAACAATCAGAGACCCCAATTTGAAATTTCCCCATTCCCCGCAATTAATTGTAAATGTGATTAATACAAATGTGTGAGTATCAATTTGTTAAGTACGTTTTTGTTAATCGGTTTAGCTGATTAATCAATTAATCCCAAGTCCCTAATTTCACGTAAACGACTCTTGAAAGAAGTTTGTTCCAGGACTTTTATCTAAGTGAAAAATACATTTCTAAAAAATGTATTGTATACAATGACTCTATCTTAAAAGTTCCTTCCAGGACACTTCTTGTAAAACAAGATTTCCATACAAGGAATTTTTCTTTTGAAAAAATGTCTTTCAATACCTAATATGGGGAGACAGTCGTCCAAAATCATTTGAAAGAAAAAAATCGTTATTTAAAAAAGTATCTCTAAAGAGGCTATATCAAAATTTTGGTTTTTATTTCCAGATGTACAATATCTCAGTTATGACTTGTTTCAGATGATTATAAAGTTACTGAGGATGCATCTATTTTAATAAATATAGGTTTATTCGGCATTCCACTTAAAAGATGCTAACACATAATAATAAACATCAATGTATATTCAGGTTAGGAAATGTTTGGTTGTTAGTTACTATAAAATGGTTATTTAACATCAGCTATGGTTGTTATTCGTATAATGAGTTAACATCAACTAACTCGCTTCAAATAGTTTGTATCACCTACAATATAGTTAAAATTGTAGTCCATACCAAAAAAGTAATTTTGTCAGTGTATATGTAGTCCTTTAAATTAATATCTATTTTCAAACAATGGTTTCGTTGCTACCACTATGTTAGTCGGCTTCAGTTTCAAGATACAATTTGCATCCTCGTTGTATGGATTTAAACATATGTGTGCCTTCGGCGTTGCACGCAAGTTTATTTCGTTCATATAGCAAGCGCCTTATTACTTAGTTCTTCGACCTCTGAGTCGCCCTGTTTCGTTAAGACCCTTTGAAACATCAGCTGGCGGCAACTGCATTACGAAAAATAAACATTTATCTCGAAAGTCATATCTGGATGACATTTTACTATAAAGTGATACATAAAAAAACAAAAAAACTGGATGATATTACTAAGAGTTACAAGTTGGAGAAAAAAAAATTATTCTAGTTCAAAGAAGAAATTTTCCAAGTTTTCGTTTTATATTATTTAAAATCAGAATTATTTTCTTAAGGTATAGTCGCGAATGTGTGCGTGAATGTGTGTGTGCGGCTCTCTGGTGGACTATTTTTGTTGTATTCTTTTGTAAACTAAACACTTCAATTTGTCAAATCAACTTAAAGGGAATGGAAAGTCCTTTGTTTAGTTGACGAGGAAAAGAAAAAAGCTTCATTAGCTCGTTTGCACAAATAAACAAAGCGATCAAAATTTGAAACAGTAACAAATGTGGTGCAATATTGGCAACGTCTGCTAGAATACACTCTGCCAGGTCAGCCAACTAGAGAGCGTCATCTGTCATCCTACAACAAACATTTTATCATTTCAAATCGATTTTTTATTGTTGAAGACCCTGAACAAAAAAAAGCTGCGGTTATTACAATGTAATTAATGATGGTCGCTCTCCGCTCCACCTTCCCTTCCTTTCAGCTAGCACATACACATTAATGCAAGATGTTTTCGAACGGTCTTCCGTGCAATTTACCATTTCCCAGTTGCTTGGGTATATCGAAAGACAGTGGAAATGATGAACTACTGCCCTCCAACACAGGCAACAGAGAGCCCGTCATTTTGAACGTATACGATATGGTAAGTGGCCCAACGCATTAAATAAATCTCGTCTATGACTTTGTTTTCCTTTCAGTACTGGATTAACGAGTACACAACATCCATTGGTTTGGGAGTCTTTCACTCGGGGGTAGAGGTATTTGGCACTGAATTCGCATATGGAGGTCATCCCTTTCCATTTACCGGTGTTTTCGAAATAACACCTCGTGATCATGATGAGCTTGGCGATCAATTTCAATTTAGACAAAGTATACAAATTGGATGCACAGACTTCACGTATCAAGAAGTGCGTCGTATTGTAGAGGAATTGGGCAATCAATTCAGAGGAGATCGTTATCATCTAATGAACAATAACTGCAATCATTTCTCCAGTGCACTTACTCAGGTAATCAAAAGGAAAAGGGCTACACGGTACCATTGGCTTACCACTGACATAATCAATTTTGTTTGTCTGAACAATTGCGATTCAGTGTACCGTGTGTGGTTACTTTATACAATTGATAAGATAAAGTGATGACTCGATTTCTTCTTGTCAAATTATTTTTAGATCCTTTGCGGCCAAGAAATCCCCAGTTGGGTAAATCGTTTAGCCCATTTCAGTTCATGTGTACCTTTTTTACAAAGATGCTTGCCAAAGTAAGTTCAAATTTAAATATCCTACTAATCTAATCCTCACTATTATACATCAGTTAAAAAACATTGATACCCTTTCCTAAAGCAAGGAAGCCAATTAGTTGAGAGCCGCAAACTGATCATACAGCTCATACGCATTTTAATGGGCAAATTGTTCCGAGCTCGATTCATGACAGGTTGTCAGTCACGACGTTATGTTGGATTTGTCAATTGGAAATTTTCTGACAAAATTATGGGAACGGACTGATACAACATATATGATAAGCACATGAAATGAGTTACATCCAATACTAAGCAATTATGGAAGTCGAGAATAAGGTGAAGTTTCACCAAATCTATCACAATGGCAAGAATAATATGGTTAGACCCAAAGTTTGGCGTTATAAAATAAAGCATATAAATAATTCTAGGAAAGTTGTTAGGGATTGTTTAGCCTTTGACAAGGACGGTGGATTGGTTCAGTTTTTTAAAAACTTATCGGAAGCGATCTATTAACATATTTGCATTTTTTTATACTGGACGAGGGGTAGCATTTTATCTAATCGTAGAAACATTAGCAATTTGAATCATTTCTGCAGCGAGCAATGAACTGTGAATTGTTGCTTACCGCACATAACTCACAAAACGCTGCAAAAAAAATATTACAAATTGGTTTTGATAATAGTTTTTCGCACCAATTAATGGCGACTCAGCGTACGCTCTGCATTTTGAGTCGACCGTTTTTTTATTACCGAAGTATGGACGTTGTTTGACCATCATATGATGTGATATTCTTGCAGATCTGTACTTTTACAAGTAATTGTTATATTACGATGACATTCATATGTAAAGTTTTGGAATTGGGTCATTTTTTAAAGAATTTTGTCATGAAAGTTCGTTCATCAAAAAGCGTAGGGTGCCTGCGGGGGCACTTAAAAGCAGAAATGGTTTGTGCAATTTTGAACCATGGATACAATAATGGACGATGGTTTATGAATTATTATAGATTTTTGTTTAATGTTGAGTATACATCTATATACATTTAAAATATGTCACACGAATATTCTGATGAAGAACTCCCTATTTCTTTTGTACTTTATCATTGTTTCCAGTTTGTTCAATGCAAAAGTGTATATACTTTTAGCAACTATTTGCTATATTCGCATGTGTTTTTATCAGATAATTTGAAAAGGAATCTTGTTGCATTTCCTGTAAAGAGAAATGAAATTAAAATAATTTTAAATATTCTTAGTACTTTTCCAAACAGCAGAGGCATGTTTCTAAACAACTTTAATCTGAAATTTAATGTCATTTGACAAAACTTATTTATTTATGTATTTCATATTTATATACATACATACAACCTTTAGATAGATATCCTTAAAGACAGCTCTATTGACCTTCATATATCAATTATTTATTTTTTTTTTTTCACTTTTTTGTTATATTTGAATGTAATAAAACAGTGTTGCCTTTAATTTGTGTCTTTCAGGGAATGGCTGACTCCAAATGCCTTACAGCAAAGCATTACCGCTATCCAGGAACGTGATGATTCCGAAAATAGTCCACTCTGAAATATGGCCTGTCCAGGCCACCCTTCATAATCGAAACAATGCACCAATTTGTACTATATACATACATACAAAAAACAAACATGAAAACGTACATATACATACATATTATTATATTCATACGACTTTCTTATATTTTTTATTTTTCTTTTTGCCTTTAAAAACAATATAAGATAAACAAACAAACAAAAAACTCATATAATTTTAGTAAAATACTAATTTCATGATTTAAATTTAACGAAAACAAAGAACGATGATAATAGAATATATATTAACACTAAGAAAACATTACAACAAACAAAACAAAAATATTGTCCAATTTTTTTCGAATTTAGGATTTTAATTAAAAGTTGTTAAGAAAAACAAAACTACAATTTTCAATGATTTATTCTGTGATTTAATATGGCAAATACGATATTGGTGTTGTGTTGTGTGTGAAATGATTTCCATAGGCAGTTTCAAAAAGGGGCGTAAAATTAAGATAATCAGCAAGTTCCAAAGAAATTGTGTCAAGGCGAAGCTTGGATAAATTCAAACAAAGAAGTTTTAGATTTTATGGCGTAGCTGTTACAGAGTTTTTTAGAAATACATTTTGTTTCAATGCAGGAATTTTATGGAATATTGTATATGAAATATGAATATATATGAAATATGGAAGTATATATGAATGCATTTTTATTCGTGACTGAAAAGCAAAAATTCTCATTTATATTCTGCCGATGTTTCTGACATTTTCAGAGAGTAGGCATCAAGTGATTTTGTGCACTTTCTCTCTGCTTGACAGAACATCCAAGCGGCAATTAAAAGTTTTTGAAAGGCATTATTGCCAGCATAAATCGAGGTGTGCTTCAAATCATGCGGCCTACACATAACACAATAACTTATACGATGTGGTTGTATTATAAGGTTGTATTTCCCTCTATAAATTATCTTTATTTAAAAAACGTATTGTTTAATTTAAAAGCTTTCCCCGCACCACTGCGGAAAATATGCTCTACTATTTCAATATTTTTCGGACTTCGGTCTTCATTGTCAATAAAATTTTGCCTTCTCCCAATTAGTACTAAATATATTCTTTATATTATTAATATAATAATTGTAGAGAGTAGTTTTTCCCAACTAGTTTTACATTGTAATTTTTTTGCATACTTATAAATTACAATTTGTACAATAAACGAAATGAAGTGAAAATACTTCCATTCCATATTAGTACCTTAAACAGGTTTTCGGCTAATCGAGTTTTTGTAGCGATAGCTGAAAATGAAAAAGTCTAATTTCTCCCAGTTTTTTTTTTCTAGTTTAATTCAATTATTATTAAATTATTAGACTTTTGATTTCGATTATATTTGGCTTTTTGCATGCCACATCGGCAAATGTACATAATAATTAACTGGAATTGCGATCTTATTCTGGTTGAGGCAATTGGAAGGTTTAAATAAACAGATTAGAGAGCTAAAATTGATTGACTAAATAAAACAAGTTAAATTCAATAAAATTGGTTTTCGGCTAACCGAGTTTTTGTAGCGATAGCTGAAAATGAAAAAGTCTATTTTTTCCCCGTTTTTTTTTCTAGTTTAATAATTGAATATTAGACTTTTGATTTCGATTATATTTGGCTTTTTGCATGCCACATCGGCAAATGTACATAATAATTAACTGGAATTGCGATCTTATTCTGGTTGAGGCAATTGGAAGGTTTAAATAAACAGATTAGAGAGCTAAAATTGATTGACTAAATAAAACATGTTAAATTCAATAAAATTGGTTTTCGGCTAACCGAGTTTTTGTAGCGATAGCTGAAAATGAAAAAGTCTAATTTTTCCCAGTTTTTTTTTTTCTAGTTTAATAATTGAATATTAGACATTTGATTTCGATTATATTTAGCTTTTTGCATGCCATATCGGCAAAAGTACATAACAATTAACTGGAATTGCGATCTTATTCTGGTTGATTCATTTGGAAGGTTTAAATAAACAGATTAAAGAGCTAAAACTGATTTTCTAAATAAAACATGTTAAATTCAATAAAATTGGGCTGCAAAATAACACTAGCGAATCATGTATGACAGTGTTTTACAAAGATCGACAATAATAAGGTGATGTTCTCTGAATATAAAAAAAAAAACATATTTAAAGCACAATTATAGTACGACAAGCTTTATCAATCATTTAAAAATACACAAATTAAAAGTTGGAAATAATCGATTTAAGCCAGCCGCTGCATAAACATTTCGAATTGCTCTTTTCCTACTCAAGTAATTCCAGTTTTTATTTTGCATATACTAATGGATATGTCGACTTACAGACGGTGAGGAGAGACAAAAAATATTGAATACATTGTTGTTCAGAAGCTAATCCAAAGGTTTTGCTGCGTTCGTAACATCTGTTTTATATTGGAGATAATTTATGGAGAGATTATAGCAACTCAATTTAGACGCATCCTTTAAATGTGAGAGGGTATGCGGTTCAAAGAATATTAACCTTTTTTTCATTGTTACTGGCACTGGCACTGTTACTTGGCTTTTTAACAATGAGTTATTCTATTTTTTATTACCTAAGTACCGACAGTGGATTGGACGATGTATCGCAGTCATTGCCAGATATGCGAGCACACCGAAAACTTCTCTTACAAAATAAAAAGAATAATTGTCTCATTTGTCCAGTGGAAATTTTTTGATATGCAATAATCACGCCTACAATCAAGGCGATCCTTTACAAGTGCATATAAATTCAAGTGCCCACTTTCCGCATTTACTGTTTTTAATAGACGATTAAATGGAGAAAATGGGAAAATTACAAAAAAAAAATCTATTTTTAAAAAGTTAGATTTAGTCAAATTTGTTCCTAAAGATGCAATGTGCGTAGTGGTGTACTTTTGATAAGTAGAACTAGGCCTGTGGGATGAAACAAACATAATGTTGCGGTACCAATTATGATACTTGCGAGCCATAGAATCGTGAACGACATACCGACTTTATCGTTTTTACCGCGAAAATCTTTATTTTTTTTTCGAATCATCAGATTACGACCATAGTTAAAAAGTTAATAGGCAGGGATTGCCTTTTCCCGTATCTTTTAGCTGCCACCATGTATAGCTTGTAATAAATGAGTAAATGGTATAATTGTTGAAAAGAATACTGAAAACTCCCATTATTTTTTTTTTTCTTTTCTACTTATTCTGGACCAATTACACCGACGTCATCCAAACGGGTCGCCAGGTAAATATGCGTATCGGAAACGTCTTCATGTAGCTTTATTTACGCCCACAATTCCAACAATCCCTCAATCAATTATAGGACTTGAAGTGGTTCTTTGCACAATCTATGTAAAACCACGATTTATTGTTTTCAGCTAGGGAATAAATGTCAAAATTATTTTAAAAAAAATATAAAAATGTACATTTTTCCGTATGGATTCAGTACTTGCATGAGTAATATTTTTTCCTTTTGG
Source organism: Philornis downsi (assembly GCA_019455685.1). Classification (NCBI taxonomy): domain Eukaryota; kingdom Metazoa; phylum Arthropoda; class Insecta; order Diptera; family Muscidae; genus Philornis; species Philornis downsi. The sequence continues at coordinate 1,571,499 of JAHXMU010000030.1, read as the reverse complement.
GTCAATTTCAAACTTAAGCGCAATACGACGTATTCTTAAGTGATCAATTTAAACTCGTCAATTTTTTAACTTAATCGGACCGCCACACCGATTTTGACAGCGATCAGGAATATATATATTTTAAGCGGAATGACAAATTGTGTATGACCCCATACTATGTTTTGGTCAAATACATAAATAATTATTGAAGGTTTATATATAAAGGAGCCGCATTCAAGTTTAATAGTCGAAGTTTCATAGCAAAAATGGTTTTCAAATATTCAATAACTTATTAAAAATAGGGATACAATTTTTTATAGTAAAAATGATTTTAAAAACGTCAATAAATTATTATAAATACGAGCATTTCTTTGTATCTTTTTACACACAAAACTGCTAATACAAAAAGTCGAAAAAGGTAATCAGGAGACATTTTCTTACAATAAGGTCGGTTAGTCGATAATCGAATTTTTAAAAGTTTTAAAATTTGAAAAAGTTGAAAAGTCAAATTTTGTATTTAACATATATACATCTACGTTGAACAGCCACACCACGAATATTGCTACACGTTGTTATACCGAAGTCAACAAGTTTAAAGAACGCTAATTTTCATCCAACTAACTTGCAGCTACTTAAATTAACCAGATATAAAAACAATACATAAATTGTGCCTGGGATGACCACTACGACTACGTACAGCAATCGAGAACGTGGATAAACAAAAACATTTGTAAAATTCAATTTATTTCAGCCCCAGTCTCTTCTTAATACTTATAATAATTTAGTTAAATATCACAAAGGCGACCATAAGACTTGCAGCTAGTTTGAATCGAACGTTATTTTTACACTTGAGAGGAACTAACTTCTTCTTCTAGTCATTAGTCTTCAAGTAAACCGTAAGCTGACAGATTTAATATAAAAGACAGAGATAGACATAAAGCCTTTGTTACTGCATGCGTTTTGTTCCTCTGACATATTGTCGTTTCGGTTGTGTTGATATTTTCGGATTGTTTGGTTCAAAAGGCATCCTTGCAAACACAACGTTTATATATAGATAATTTATTTCGCTCTGGAATGAATTTCGTTTGCTTCCAATGTTCACTCATAAGCGTAATTTTGTTCTCTCTCGCTCTCTTTCCGAACATGGAACTTTAATAGTTTAGCGTTTTTAACGTCATATGTAATAACATTCGTATACTATTGATCAACTTACTATAATCTGCAAAAATAGTAACCAAAATATGTAAAGTTATGCAGTTATCGCGCAAAGAGAGTAAGGAAGAGAGCGGGATCATCTTACTATCGTGGCTCTCTGATCATCCCTACTTGATCTTCAGAGTGAAATAAATTATCAATGCGTTTTATATATTGTTTTTCATACCCATGATTAGAAAAGTTGTAAATGTATTGAGTATTTTTAGACAATTTTATCACTCAGGTTGTGTTTTATATGCACGATAACTTTTTGCTTCAAACAAAATTTTGACACTAGCATGGTGAATACGGATTGCCAAAATTTGCACTAGCTGCAGGACTACTATAAATTCTGACATAAGAACGTAATATCATGACATTTATTTATTGTGTTGCATGGTGTAAGTGTATGTATGTGCACATATAGTTTTTCCTTTATTTTGTCTTGTAAGAGAGCAATTGCATGACAAAAATGACTTAAAATACAAAACAAAAATTAACACATGTCACAAATAGCATTACTTGCCACAGCAGAGTCTATCAAAATCATTCCGCCGTTTGAAATAACAAATTTATTACAATAATTTTGGCATACAAAATTATATTCACCCAGTCTTACCGCTGAATAATATTTTGCTTTTACAACACAGCCTTATTTGTTAACTAATAGCGATATATGACAGCAATTCATTAAAACAGGAAATGGTCATCTCAACTCATAAGTTTTGTTAAAGGCCCACGCTAATTGTGTATGTAATTATTGAAAAATACTAAAGAAAATTTGAATTGTTACTTGGAAAACGGCCAAAGTCAAAATATTGTGCATGAGAGGAAATCGTTTCTGACAAATGTGAGCTTTGGTGAATTATTGAATAATTGAATTAATATATGAATATAATACATTAATACCACCCTCAGGAACCACAATTTGGATAAATTAGGCCAGGAAAAATTTGGTTATACAAGAATGTAACTATCTCAGGAAAAAAATTAATCTTCTAAAATTGTTAAACAATTTTATCTGAAGGCTAATATGAAGTTCAAACGAAATATTTGTTTCTCATATTGAACGCTTGTAAAGTGAAATTTAGGATTGTTTACTACGTATATAATAGTTTTGTATTTCTGAGAGAGCGTCAAAAATAAAAAAAGTAAAATATAAGATCATAGTTCTTCAAAATTATTTTCGTGCAAGCAAATTTGCGCAAAACATTGGTAATTTAAACAGTATTTTGTTATTAGTAACATTACACTTATGGCTGATAGTGTTAAAACCAGCTGTTATTTTCCTTGTGTAAAACAGAGTTGTTATAAATTAGCGTTTGTGATTGCGTGAACACCCGGTGAATAATAAACTGATTTGTTTTGGTCAACCAGAGCACGCTTGTGTTTTGGCATTCAACTGCGAAAATTTCATGGCTGCATACATTTTTGTTTGTACCGTGAGTAACTGCATTTTTGCCGCATAATATTAGTGATAAAAACAACAATATCAGATGCTTTGTGCATTAAAACATCATCAAGATGGCACATAGTGAAAATTTTCAACTGAATACCTTTCGAAGTTATGTTACAATACTGGGCGATAGTAAGGCCACTGACGACAAGAAGCTGAGGGCCGCCCAGGAGTTGAGTGAACATTTTGAAGTAGTTGTTCAAAGTTCTTCGTATCCATCATTCTTGGAGCATTCGTTAAAGGCTTTTATGCACTTTTTACAAGATGGCGAACCACAATTCATACAGGAGTATCAAGCTCACCAGGTACGAAAACGCCATAGGAGATGCGATTTCCAACCCCCGCCCCCTGTATTTCTTAGTTTACCTTTTTTTACACTATTTTTTTGCAGGTACGGAAATTAATTTTAGAAATGATACACCGCCTACCAATTAGTGAGAATTTGCGGCAACATGTTAAATCGATCATATCCCTAATGTTAACCATTTTACAAATCGACAATGAAGAGAATGTGTTGGTGTGCCTCAGAATCATAATAGAGTTGCACAAAAACTTCCGCCCTTCGTTTAATAATGAGGTAAGTCGCCCATTTGCATTCCATTTAGGAGAAATCTGCATAGCAAGTGGTTTTTGTAGTACCTTGATAGCCAATTAGGCAGCCAGGTGACTTTTATTGGCTTGTTCTGTGTGAAAACTTAAGAAAGTGGCAATGTGACTCCATTTTCATTCTTGGAAGTTTATCAGGTGCGATTTCCTAATATGAGTTAGGCAGACACTTTTCTGCATAATAAAGCTCTTTTCTCTATGAAAGATATTTTCCAAAAGCATTCCTTTATGACAAGTGCCTTCCAAGCCCCCTTTCTAGATGAAAAGTGTTTTCCAAGGAAAGTCTCTTCCGTAAACTGCATACAAAGTGTGTTCGGGATTCGTTTTTTTATACGGAGATGCATTCCAAGTCGCTTTTTTGTATGAAAAGGGGTTTCCAATATAATTCTCTTGAAAACTGTCTCGCGTCTATGAAGTGTGTCCCAGGGCCATTTTTTATATGAAAGTTGTATTCCAGCTCCCTTTTCTTTACGAAAAGTACCTTTCAAGGCACTTTATGAAAGGCGTCTGTAGGTGCCATTTTTAACGTTGGAATTATCTTCCCAAACCATTCTATTTATGGAAAGTGTCTTGGAAGACGACTTTCTGTAGGCAGATTTTCTTTGTGAGAAATTCGTTCCAAGACCCTTTCCCATGTAAAAAAATGTGCTCCAAGAGTCTTTTTGTGTGTGAAGTCTTATAATACAATTTTCACCAAAGTTGTTTTTCAACACTTATGAGGTGTGGTCCAAAACTCATTTCAGTATGAAAATGGTCTCTCAAAGTTCTTTTCTGTATGAAAAATACTTGCCAGCTCCATTTTCTATAAGAGGGACTGGCACCTGCAATTTCTGCATAGGAATTATCCTCCAAACTCTTTTTTTTATAAAATGTGTTACAGGTTCAGTTTCTTTGTCAATAGAGTTTGTCATAAATTTTCCCTATAAAAAAATTACTTCCACAATTCCTTTCTCTATGGCAATTGTTTTCCTAGAATGTTTTCTATATGAAAAGTTCCTACAAGAATCTTTTCATATAAAATTTATCTTACAATGACCTTTCCTACATAAAGAATTTGGTTCAAGATCATTTCTAGTACGAGTTTCTTCCAATACTCTTATCTATATGAAATATATCTTACAAAAATTGTATGAAAAGTGTATTCCGATACCCTCTTCGCATTGAAAGTGTCTTCGAAAGCCATTTTCTCTATGAAAATATCCCAACATCCCTTTCTGCATTAAAAATGTCTTTCAATTCCCTTTTCTTATATAAACAATGTGTTCCAAGATCCTTCTCTATGTACAAGAACATTTTTTTTATTCAGGATTGCAGTTTAATATTTTTCTTTATGAAAAGGATCTTCTATATGGGTAGTGTTTTTCTAGGCACTTTTAATAAAGAACATTTACCAAGATATTTTTCTAGTATTTTTCAAAACACTGTTGTATACGAAAGGTCTCTTGCAAGACATTTTTTCCAAGACATTAATGTATATGAAAAGACTGTTAAATAAAACTTCTAAAAATATCAAGTAAAAATTGCTCAATTTCCTTATGTATAATTTTAGTACTTGAAATTCTCCACTAGCTTAACCATATGGAATGTAATGCGCGTACATCTTGTTGTGCGATTCAAAAAAGAACTACATTCGTTGTCTTCCTTCTCTATAGGTTCAACAATTTCTGGCCCTAGTTAAAAAGATCTACACAGAATTGCCCAATCATATGAACAAAATATTTGAACCGACACAACAGATAAGAATTAAAGATTTAAAGGAGCTGAATATGGAACAGTTGCTGTCTGAAACATATGCCATTAAGTCCATACACGTTGAGAATCCTACTGATTCGGTTACATTTCAAATGGTAAAAAAAATAACTTGTTCATCATTACTGTGCTAATTTCACTAAAATTAATTTTTGTTTAGTACAATCTATTACCACGTGGTATGTTATCACTAAGGGTTTTACAAGAACTACCCATTATTGTGGTGTTAATGTACCAGATCTATAAGAATGCAGTGTATCAAGAAGTCTCTGAATTTATACCTTTGATAATGACAACCATAAATCTACAACCTTCTATGATTCACAGGTAAGTAAAATAACCCTTTCCCTCTTATTTTCAACTAACAGCATTGCCGGCTTCATTCATCCACAGAAATTCGCAGTTCTTTAATAAAGAAATTTTCATTGATTTTATGGGAGCCCAAATAAAAACCCTATCCTTCCTTGCTTATATTGTGAGATTGTTTCAAGACACCATAATGACGCATTCGGCTTCTGTCACAAGTGGCATCTTAAGTTTAATGCATTTATGCCCCAAAGAAGCTGCTCACTTGAGAAAGGAACTGCTGATCGCTGCTCGTCATATATTCGCCACAGATCTAAGACAAAGTAAGTAGGATTGACATCAACTACAAGCAAAATAACTAATGAAATGTTAACTCTTTTTCAGAATTTATACCTTCCATTGAACGTTTATTCGACGAGGACTTGCTCATTGGCAAAGGGGTTACCCTCGACTCTATACGGCCGTTAGCTTACTCAACATTAGCCGATTTGGCCCATCATGTACGCCAGAGTTTAAGCCTAGATGTGTTAGAAAAGGCCATCAAATTGTTTTCAAAGAATGTACACGACGAATCTTTGGCCACTGGCATACAAACTATGTCCTGTAAATTACTGCTCAATTTAGTAGACTGTGTAAGACATCATAGTGATGTAGACCCCATCAAGGCCCGCAATCTACTAACGACTTTATTGAAGGTGTTTGTGTATAAATTTCAAACAATTGCCAAAATCACACTGCCAACTATAACACAAAGATTGTAATTATCAGTGTATATATGTTAGCGGAAAGATACATTAATTTTATTTACTATTATAGAAAAGCCCAATCGTCATCTTCCATTTCACCAGTGCCGAATGCACCCGCCGGAGCAACGCCATTGGATAATAAAGAAGGCATTATGGTAGATAGTTGCGTACAGAGTATGATTTAAGTTTATAAAATAACATTATATGTTTTGTATCGTAAATAGGACAACTCTGCAGACCAAACAGCAAAAAATCAACTAACTGGAAATCAAATGCTTTGTTCCTATAACATAGCGGAGCACCGCAGTTTGGTGAAAACTTTAGTAGGCGGAGTCAAGACTATAACATGGGGTTTTGTCAGTTCAAAGGTTAGTATACCTGTTATTTATAGCCGGATTAAATCCAACAACAAACTCATATTCTTTCTGACCATCTTATTTATGATAAGTATTCGGATTGCGCTTCTATTTCTTTTTTATTGAAAAATTTTCGAATTTTTGTAGTCACCCACCATAGATGTCAACAAGCTTAAACAGGAAAAACTTTTCCAACCGTATGAAGTTAGTATCTACATTGATTTGGTACACTGGGCCATGGAAGCATTGGATATATATTCTATTAATACCTCACCCGCCAGTCAATTGAAAACATCGGGCATAATAGCGCGAACCAAGGATGAGAAGGAAGTTTTGGAACATTTCAGTGGAATTGTAAGTATAATTATTAACAATTTTAAATCCATTTTGCATTGTGTAATTTATAAAACTATTCCCCTTACATAGTTTTTAATGATGCATTCCCAAAACTTCCAAGAAGTCTTTGCTACTACCATTGATTTTATGGTAGAGCGAATACATAAAAATCCCTCTCTTCAGATTGTGGCAAATTCATTTCTGGCTAATCCTACCACATCGCCGCTGTTTGCGACGGTTTTAGTAGAATATCTTTTGGGCAAAATGCATGAAATGGGCACGAATGTGGAGAGGTCCAATTTGTATTTGAGATTATTCAAACTAGTGTTTGGCAGCGTTAGTCTATTTCCCGTGGAAAATGAGCAGATGTTAAAGCCCCACCTGCACAATATTGTAAATCAATCAATGGAATTGGCTTTGACGGCTGAGGAGCCTTACAACTATTTTCTCTTGCTGAGGGCTTTGTTTCGCTCTATTGGAGGTGGTTCTCATGATTTGCTATATCAGGAATTCTTGCCGTTATTACCTAATTTGCTGGAAGGCTTAAATCGCTTGCAAAGTGGTTTCCATAAACAACATATGAAGGATTTGTTTGTTGAGTTGTGTTTAACGGTGCCAGTGAGACTATCCTCCCTGTTGCCTTACTTGCCCATGCTAATGGATCCATTGGTGTCGGCTTTGAATGGGTCTGCTACACTTGTCAGCCAGGTATGTAACGAGCGATGCATTTTGTAACAAAGAAAACTATAAGAATAATCCTTATTTTAAGAAAAAAACTCCACATAAAATGTTTTATTTGACTATATATGAATTCTCTTTTTAGGGCTTAAGAACTTTAGAGTTATGCGTTGACAATCTGCAGCCAGATTTCTTGTACGACCACATACAACCCGTCCGAGCAGCTCTTATGCAGGCCCTTTGGAAAACTTTACGCAATCAAGATAATGCCGCTTTAGTAGCATTTCGGGTATTGGGTAAATTCGGTGGTGGAAATCGCAAAATGATGACTGAACCCCAGTGTATACAATACACAAATAGTGAGATACAGCCGACTTCGGTAGTGACCTACTTCCAAGAACACGAGAAACCCATTGATTTTCCCATTGATAAAGCAATAGAGACGGCTTTCTCTGCTCTCAACTCAAATGCCACCGACTCATTTTATAGGCGTCAAAGTTGGGAGGTGATACGTTGCTTCTTAGCTGCCTCCATAAATCTGGAAGATGAGAAGCATACATTGCAAAAGTTTTTCCTTCATCCCAGCTTCCTGGATAATAACATAGTCAATATGCCGATTAACCAGAATAAGGTAGAGGAGCATCAAGCTCGGAAGACTTTGCAAAACGCTCTAATGGGAATGTTTGTCGCTTCGGCAACAAAAGACTTGAGGGAATATGTTTTCCCTGTAATGGTGACCGTGGTGCGTCATTATACAATGATAGCCGTAGCACAACAAGCTGGTCCTTTTCCATATAAACAATACTACTCGCTAAATGGCATAGATCCTTTGGTGTTGGTAGACGCTTTGGCAATATGCATGGGTCACGAGGAAAAGGAATTGTGCAAGCCGGGACAGCTTTGTATACGCCTAATACTGGACACTGCATCTAATATCCTGGGAGGCAAGGAGAGAGCCTGCCGCTTGCCCTTAATGCAATACTTGGCTGAAAAGATGACCGCTTTATGCTACGAAAGACCATGGTACGCCAAAGTGGGTGGCTGCAAAGCTATACAATTTTTGTACCAACACTTCTCATTGAGGTCCTTGTATCAACATCTGTTCTCGTTTGTGAAAGCCTTCATGTTCGTCCTGATGGACTTGGAGGGTGAAGTATCTAATGGAGCTATCTACACAGCAAAAACAAATTTGCGTTCTTTGCTGGATTTATGTATGGCTTCCAAAGAATACGAAAGCGAAGATATTACTGTCATTAAGAATAAGGCCATCTATGATGTTATCCACGAATTAGTGAGACAAGTAACGAGCCCTAATACCTTGGTACGGCAAGAATCGATGGCTTCGTTGAAGTACATAGCTACGCTTCAGAATCGCACAGTATCGGAGGTAATGGATCCCCACAAAGAAGTTTTAGCCGATATAATACCGCCCAAAAAACACTTACTACGACATCAGCCGGTGAATGCTCAAATTGGTTTAATGGAAGGCAATACCTTCTGCACAACATTGGAGCCTCGATTATTCACCATAAATTTAAATAACAGTTATCACAAACTCTTCTTTCACGAATTGATAACTCTATCAGAGGCTGAGGATTCAACACTAATGAAATTGGATTGTTACAAAAATGTAACCAATTTGGTGCCGCTGCGCATAAGTGCATTAAGGGCTCTAGCAGCCTGTCATTATATAACGGACACTCAGCATAGAGACAAAATCATAAATATACTTTTTAAGTTATTGGAACACAAAAAACCGGAACTCCAAGAAGCTGCATTTAAATGTATGAAACGTTTCAATGCCGGTATGCAAATCGACAAGAAGGAGATTCACAATTGCATACGACCATTACTTTTGACACTGGGAGATTATCGCAGTCTCACGCTAACAGCAACAAAGCGCCTTTCATATTTTACACAGCTATTCCCCCACATGTTCAATGAGAAGTTAAGCGAACAAATTCTGGAACTTTGTCGAAAATTGTTGGAGATGTCAATACAAATCTGCAAACAAGGCCAGCAGGGTGGAAACTTCTTTGCTGCAATTCGAGGAGGCGAATATGAACAGAAAGTAGTATGCCTTATAGAAATGTTCCATCAAATCACCGCTGCTACTCCCAAGTATATAGAGAATCTATGTCAATTGGTGTTGCAAACAGAGAAAAACCTTATGATTGAATCGTCATCGCCCTACAGGGCACCATTGTTAAAGTTTTTGCTACGCTTCCCTTCTGAAACTGTGGATTACTTTCTTTCCGACATATATGTAGTGGACGCTCAATGGAACCGTTTCTTTATTTACCTTCTCAAGCACAAAGATGGTCAGTCTTTCCACGCCGTGTTGAAATCGCCAAAATGTATCAAAATAATTATACGACTAATCGGTTGTGCTCAGATTGATAGTTCTATAATGACCGACATACAAAAGCAGGAGGTTCAAGAACAAGCCATAAAGATCGTATACACAGTAATGGAATGTGATGATCAGTGGATAGCTACCCAGACAGAACTGATTAATTGCTTGAAACATTTGTGGCAATATAGCTTAAGCAGCAGTTGCCAGGAGAGTGTGATCAGTTACAAATGGCATTTAGTGGGCAAAATTTTGCTGAAGTATTTCTCTCATAATACAAATGAAATAGAGTTGCTGTTCCAATTATCCAGGGCTTTGTGTTTACATTTCATACCGGACTTTTACTTCCTGAGAGACTTTTTGCAAAATACTGTGGCACAAAGTTATACCGTGTACTGGAAACGCCAGGCTTTCTTCTATTTCGTGGAAAACTTCAACAATGTCTCGTTGTCGGAGGAGTTAAAAGCGAAAATAATAACATCCATATTAATACCATGCTTTGTAGCAAGTTTTGATAAGGGCGAGGGCAACAAATTGATAGGAGCTCCTCCTACACCATTCCAAGAGGACGACAGTAATATAGTATCGGTATTTATTAGCAAAGTGTTCGATCCCGACAAGCCATATGCTAATGATGATGCCGTGCGCATCGCCTTGCTGCAATTCGCGTGTCTTCTCGTGGAAAGGGCCTCCCAGCACATACATGATGGAGATGCAAATAACAAGAGGCAAGGTAATAAATTAAGACGTCTTATGACTTTCGCATGGCCTTGTTTGTTAAGCAAAAACTCGGTGGATCCTACCGCTCGCTACCATGGTCACCTGTTGCTAGCTCACATCATCGCCCGATTGGCTATTCATAAGAAAATTGTGTTGCAAGTATTCCACTCTTTGTTAAAAGGTCATGCATTGGAGGCAAGACCTGTAGTGAGGCAAGCTCTGGATGTTTTAACGCCTGCCATGCCTTTGCGCATGGAAGATGGCAATACTATGCTAACGCACTGGACTAAGAAAATCATTGTCGAAGAGGGTCACACAATGCAACAACTTTTCCATATATTACAATTGATTGTGCGACACTATAAGGTACGATTTGTGTTTACAATTAAAAAAAAAACTAAAACTAAAACTTTTTGCATATTTGTTGGCCTTAGGTTTATTTTCCAGTACGCCATCAATTAGTTACTCATTTGGTAAATTATATGCAACGCTTGGGTTTCCCTCCCAATGCATCGATGGAACACAAAAAACTTTCTGTAGAACTAGCTGATGTTATTATTAAATGGGAGTTGCAGCGCATCAAGGAAGATGAAACTGAGAGTAAACTGCTCAGTTCAAATTTGGATGATGAAATGGATGATAAGTCGGCATTGAAAAGGCCTTCAGGTGAAGATTTCGGTGAATCGCATCGTAAGAAGATGCTGGTGGATGGAGCAAGATCAAGTATGTTTCAATATCTTGAATGAATAGGAAGTTTAGTTCACTATATGTACTATTTATTTAATTTTCAGGCTCCTCTGAACCGTCTATAAGTACCAAGGTTGACGAAAGTTGTCGTTCCATAGGAAAGGTGCATTGTGATACAGTTTTAAATTTTCTCATTCGATTGGCATGCCAAGTTAATGATAGCCAACCAACAATACTAAATACAGGAGACAATTTGTCCAGGAGGTAAAAATATGAGCGCAGAAGTATTTGTAGTATATTCTGATCATTTCAAGTATTGTTTACGTATGTATATTGATTGTTCCAGATGTATTAGCTTACTGACAAAAGCCATGCGGCCTGATGTTTGGCCCCAGCCTTTCGAATTAAAACTAAATTGGATGGATAAAATATTCACTACAATCGAATCGCCCCATACAAACGTGAACAATATATGCACTGCTTTGGACTTTCTAACATTCTTGAACAATATCATGAAACCCGATCAATTGTTGGCCATTATAAGGCCTATACAGAAAGGCCTATCAGCCTGTATCATACATCAAAATACCAAAATAGTGCGCTTGATGCACGTGCTGATAACTCGTCTAATGACAATATTCCCCCCTGATTCCCAGCATAAAAATGACGACCTGGATATTCTCTATAGTGCTATCAGCAAAATGATTGTTGACAACTTAACATTTTACGAAAAGAGTCCCCAGCCCAATCCTTCTTCTCTCTTTGGTACTTTGATGATTTTGAAGGCTTGTTGTGTCAACAATCCTGAATATATAGATCGTTTAATGTTACAATTCATCAGAGTCTTGAATCGTCTCACTAAGGAACACATTGCGATGCAAAATAATAGCCAGGCCATGAATCCTCCGCAAGAGGGTAATCACTTATCTTTGGAATTACTTATACTCTCTTTGGATATGATCAAGAATCGTATAGTGATAATGAGCGTGGAAGTTCGAAAGTTATTGATTGGCAGCATAATAGTGAGTTTGATTGAAAAGAGTATGGATGCCAAGATTATTAAATGTATCATAAAGATGTTAGACGATTGGGTAAGAGTTAAAGAGCAAAATCCTATGGTACAAATACCCTCTATAAGAGAAAAATCGGTTTTGTTGGTAAAACTCATGCAATGCGTAGAGAAGAAATTCTCAGATGAAAGTGAATTGCACACACAATTCTTAGAGATGATTAATTATATTTACCGCGACGAATACCTTAAACAAACCGAACTAAGTGCCAAATTGGAAGGCGCTTTCCTTACCGGCTTGCGAAGCCAGAATCCTGTAATCAGAGCGAAATTCTTTGAGATAATCGATGCTTCTATGAGAAGACGCCTGCATGATCGTTTGCTTTATATCATCTGCTCCCAAGCCTGGGATTCCATTGGTACTCATTATTGGATCAAGCAATGCATAGAACTTTTAGTTCTGACAGCCAACACCATGACTTCCATACAAAATTCGAATGATATGCACAAAATTCCTAGCATAACATCCATAATCAATATGGCCGACAATGAGGAGAAAAGTCAATTTGTTATCTACACTTCGTCTCAGGCAGACTGCATGGACATGCCTCAAAATGTGGACGATAAGGACGAAGAATTCGATGTGGACGTTAATCTGGATTTCATCAACACACAGCAACCAGATCAAGCTGACGCTGAGCGTCTGCAGCCGGCGAGAAAAATAAAGATATGTAAATTGATCAATAGGCAAATGGAATTTTTAGAAATAAACCGTAAGATCCGTACTGATCAGTTGCTAGTATCCACATCACAACTGTGTCACTTGGACACAAACCTCGCCGAGTCGGTGTGGCTTTCGGTGTTTCCCCGTATCTGGGCCATATTCAACAGTGATCAACAACAAACCATCATAAAAGAGGTTATACCTTTCTTGTCTTCAGGCACTAATATTATTCAAAAAGATTGTGCTCCAAGTGCAATAAATACTTTCGTCGAAGGCTTAACGCAATGTACTCCAAAAATCTATATACCTCCCAATTTGTGCACATATTTGGGAAAAGCACACAATTTATGGCATCGTATGACTTTAGTTTTGGAAGAAATGGCTTCAAAGATTAACATAAGCAATCAAATGTCTTTCATGGACTATGGCGATCAACAACAGGATGATAACGGCAGTCACAACGCGGTCCACGATTCTCTATCACAAATGTATTCCGCTATGCAGGAAGAAGATTTATGGGCGGGTTTATGGATGAAATATGCCCAGTATCCCGAAACAAATCTTGCTATTGCTTATGAACAAATGGGATTCTTTGAAGAAGCGCAAGGAGCTTATAATTTGGTCATGTCTAAATTCAAAGAAGATCTCTCGAACGGCCAATGTAATTCTCATATGAATACTGAGATTTTGTTATGGGAAAACCATTGGATACGATGCGCCAAAGAACTGAATCAGTGGGATATATTATTGGATTATGCCCAAACTAATAGGGAGCAACATGAAATCCTTATAATGGAGAGTGCATGGAGAGTGCCCGATTGGAATCTCATGAAAAAAGCATTGCTGAAAATTGAACAAGCCTATTCCAAACAATATGGGTATAAGGTGAATCTTTACAAGGGTTTTTTGGCGATACTGCATCCGGAAGAAAGGCAATTGGCAAATGTAGAAAAATATGTGGAAATCGCTTCAGGTTTATGTATACGGGAGTGGAGACGATTACCGCATATAGTGTCGCACATACACTTGCAATATCTGCAGGCAGCACAACAAATAATCGAACTACACGAAGCCAGTCAAATACACCAGGGTCTTTTGCAGTCCCGAAACACGTCATTGCATGATATGAAGGCCATTGTAAAGACGTGGAGAAATCGTTTGCCCGTAATAGCAGACGATCTATCACATTGGTCGGATATATTCACATGGCGCCAACATCATTATCAAATCATAACACAGCACTTGGAAAAACAACCCGATCAGGGCAACACAATGTTGGGTGTACACGCTTCTGCCCAGGCTATTATATACTTTGGAAAAATTGCTAGAAAACACAATTTAACAGGTGTATGCCAGGAAACTTTATCTCGTATTTACACCATACCTTCGGTGCCCATAGTCGATTGTTTCCAGGTAAATACGTTATCTCATTTTACTGTAAAACACATGAATAATATATTTGATCTTGTTACTTCCCCCGTGAATACTAGAAAATTCGACAACAAGTCAAATGTTATATACAAACTGCCTCGTCCGCCGGCCGTAATGATTTAAACGAAGCACTGGAAGTCATTGAATCTACTAACCTCAAATATTTCACAGCAGAAATGAATGCCGAATTCTATGCTCTTAAAGGTTTGCTTTTAGCAAAAATAGGGCGTTCCGAAGAAGCGGCGAAGGCATTTAGTGCCGCAGTTCAATTACATGATGGTCTAACAAAGGCTTGGGCCATGTGGGGGGATTTTATGGAACATTTATTTATACGTGACAAACAGATTTCCCTGGGAGTTAGTGCTCTAACGTGTTATTTACACGCGTGTCGTCATCAAAGCGAAAGTAAGACACGCAAATATTTGGCCAAAGTGCTGTGGTTCTTATCGTACGATAACAGCAATAACACTCTCATGAGCACTTTGGAAAAGTACGTTGTTGGAGTACCACCTTCTTATTGGTTGCCCTGGATTCCTCAGCTGCTATGCTGTTTGGTGCAATATGATGGCAATGTTATATTGAATCTATTAAGTCATGTAAGTTAACACGATGAGAAAATATTTAACTTTACTTACACAGAAAGTATTAATTTGGATATTGTCGCAGATTACTTGAGTGAAAATTCGCTGTGTTTAAAAGACGTAAAGTAATAAATCCTAAATATGTCGATTAAACAGAAATTATTCTAAATAATGTATGCAATATGCACACTACATCAAATAAAAATAGTTTACAAAATTAGTTAGTTTAAAACGAGCAACAATTCCAGAACGTTGAGTGTACATGTTAATTGATTTAGTGTTATGAGAATTATTTTATAACTTTGTACCTGATATTTTGACAGTGTTGAAACGGCTGATTGCACGATGTTAAACAAAATTGAAACTTTTAATCGGTCACTATCTCTTTTTTTTTGCATACTGTTTACTCTTGTGTGATGACCGTTTGGTTAATTTTGAATTATAATACTTTAATTTTAGGTTGGTCGTCTTTATCCTCAAGCAGTGTATTTCCCAATACGTACTTTGTACTTAACATTGAAAATTGAACAACGTGAGAAACACAAGACTGCCGAACAGGCTTCTGGAAGGCCAAATAATCATGTAGGTTCATACATAATTTTATTTTTGATGTTCTTGTCTCTGTATCCTTAAATATTTCTTTAGCAAAACTTGGAGAGTGCCATAAATCAAGTGCTTGCCACCGCAACTGGATCGGTGAATCCAATTAAGGCCACTCCTCCCATGTGGCGCTGTTCAAAAGTCATGCACGTTCAACGGGAAATACATCCAACCATACTTAGTTCCTTGGAGGGAATTGTGGATCAAATGGTTTGGTTCAGAGAAAGCTGGACTGAGGAAGTATTGCGACAGTTGCGTCAGGGGCTCATCAAATGTTATGCTATTGCTTTTGAAACCAGAAGTACTGTAAACGAAGCCACCATTACGCCACACACATTGCACTTTGTAAAGAAGTTGGGCTCAACGTTTGGCATTGGTATTGAGAACATCCCTGGCTCCGTGGCATCATCTACATCAAATTCGGCAGCTTCTGAATCATTGGCTCGCCGCGCCCAGGTTACTTTCCAAGACCCCGCCTTCCAAATGATGAAAGAGCAATTCACCCGCGATTTCGATTTCACTAAGCCCGATGCCATGAAGTTGCATAATTTGATTACCAAGCTTAAATCATGGATTAAGGCTCTAGAAAATAAGGTGAAGAAGCTACCCACCTCATTCCTCATCGAGGACAAATGTCGATTTCTATCAAATTTTAGTCAAAAAACGGCAGAAGTTGAGTTGCCGGGAGAATTCTTGATTCCCTCTTCATCCCATTATCACATAAGAATATCCAGATTCATGCCCAGAGTTGAAATTGTACAAAAGAACAACACCGCTGCTCGCCGTCTTCACATTCGTGGCACTAACGGAAAAATATATCCTTATCTAGTGGTCATCGATACCGGTTTAGGTGATGCTCGAAGAGAGGAAAGAGTTTTGCAACTTCTACGCATGTTGAACTATTACCTAGAAAAACAGAAAGAAACAACAAGGCGCTTCTTAAACATCACTGTGCCTCGTGTGGTTCCAATCTCGCCTCAAATGCGTTTGGCTGAAGATAATCCTGCCAGTATTTCGCTATATGAAATATACAAAAGTACTTGTGCTAAAATAGATGTGGAACATGATTTACCCATTATGAAGTATTACGAACGATTGTCTGAGGTACAATCGCAGGGAGCCCAGATTAATCATGCAATATTACGGAATATTTTCCAAGAGATTCAAAATAAAATGGTACCAAAAACATTATTCAAACAGTGGGCCGTAAAGACATTCTTATCAGCCACAGATTTTTGGCAATTCCGAAAAATGGTAAGTTAAGTAAATTTGTAAAATATCACAACACAACTCGAAAAAATGTTATTATTAGATTATAAAATAGAATTATTTGGCATTGGGATTTGGGATTTTAATGAATGAATTGGAATATGACGCATTGGAACGACACTATTTTAGCAAGTCGACAGTAACAAATGTATTTGTTTTTGCCTAGCAGTGACAGTCATTGAGAAAATTTTGAAATTGTAACCCTTTCTGACCTACTCTTATTTTTCCGAATAAAACGAATTTCGTACGTCGTGGGTAATGTGTAGTCAACTCAAGGAATGAACAACCTATACGCATTACCATGAGAAATAAGAAACGATTCCACATTAACCTTGAGGAAACAAGGCTAAGCGGTACAATTTATATATTCGTATGCTTCAAAACTTTCGTATGATGTCAAAAATTGTAATTCGAAAGCGTAACGTCCAATGACGTAAATAACACAATTTCGACCTGCACATAAGAGTTGCGCCAAGCAATAACCTTCATAGACATCAATCAACACTATTATAAAAAAATTTCTAAAATAAAAAATCACTGTAACTGAAGTACGACCAAATGTAATAATAATCAATTCTGATGGCTGGCAATGTCACGATGCTTAGAACGCGCGACTATCTTTCATACGATCTAAAAATAGAATGTGTTTAAGCTCACTAAATGTGAGAAATTCTCCCATATCCCATCCATGGGATGCAAGGAAATTTGTTTTTTTTTTTTGTTTTTATTTGAATTCTGATTCAATCGAACATTTGAACTATTTCGGCATTATGCAAAGGCTTTCATTTTGAACAAATCCTCCTTTTCTGACTTGCATTAATTTTGTTGTGTTCGTTGTTAGTTATTGATTAATTGATCGGTAGTTATCCCATATGTTTTGATTGTCGCAAAGGCGAACCTTGTCGAAAATGGTCTATATTAAGTTGTGTTTTGTTTTGCAAATACATTCAAATGCTGCAAATTGGTCGACTAAGCAAAGTTTTGGTTTGAACTTAAGTACATTTGATGCATATGCTTTGTCTTAGTAGCGAACAAGTTCTATTGAAAGTGAATCCCCCTGTAGAAATTGTCACAGTGGAAATGGGCTTAGTTTTATAGATTTATTGCAAATGACCTATATATTTTGAGTATATTTTATATTCTTCGACTGGGTTACTTTCTAACCCTGTTTGGCTCATGTTTTCATATAGACTCAGTACAAATGATGATGATAAACAGACTTTAATTATATTTAAGATTTATATTTTAGACTTTAATTATATTAGGTTTATTGGGGTCAGAAAGGGCTTTACTGAATACAGTTCATGTCTGCCCGTGTTTTAAAAAATTTTGGAAATACGGGGTGGAGCACCAATTGTAATACAGTAAAAAATCCAAACAATTTTTTTTTTTTTTTTAATAAAAGTATTTCATTTATTTTTATATTTTTTATTGTATAAAAAATTCAATTTTGTTTTTTATAACTAATTGGTTTTGAAGGTGATAGACCGTAAATTACCACCATGATCATTCACGCATATGTGACACCTGATCAGAAAAGATCATTGCGGGATCGCCTCGATTATTGGGTTAATGGACTGCTTCAGTGTAGTCAAATTTCTTGGTTTCGTTTTGTACACCTCCTGCTTGACATAAAAAGTCTGGTGCAGTCAGGGCAGATGATCTTGAGGCCAGCGAATTTTTGGGAATTTTCGTTGGAGTTATGTCATAACCGGTCTGACTATGTGTGCAGATATTGCGCACTGCTGGTGGAACCAAATGCTATAGCAGCGGAAAGGTGTTCGGCGCAGTTCTGGGTAAAAAACTAGCACGATTCGTGCGCCACGCTGTTGTTATTATCCAAATCCACTGAAATTTGTCAGGTTATGTTCTACAAAACTGCATTCAATGAGGTTAATTGCGAAATTCAACTCATTTATGTAAATATCTGGTGTTTGGAACCAAAATGTCTTCGGGATTAGAACATTCCGCCTGTATCAAGCACAGTGGTGACAGGTGCTATATATTATATTATCACAATCGATTATAATGTACACTTGGTTATTTTTAGCTTGAAAGGTAATATTTATTTATAAAAGTTGATGCAGCATCTTGGATAACAATCGAACCTCTGTCTTCTATAGACAATCTATCAAAGCTATCAAAGGCTAGTAAGATTTCTAGACTCTCGCTTTTTCAAGCATCACTGCACGAACATGTTGATGGAGATGTTGATGTTGTTGGCTGAAGATGCAAGATCTCAATTTTCTCAAATATAAATGAGAAATCGCAATTTCATATGGAATTTTCAATTTTAATTTAATTACGATATACGCAATTTGAAGTGCTCACGAAAATGTTATTTAGTAACATTTCTTAAAAGGCTAACCGAAGGTCTTTCAGATATAAGGAGATTTCTGTGTTATCAAAGTTATGACATGAATTATCAAAGTTATGACAAGTACTTTCTTGGCTGCTTTTGATGCAGCTACCGATTTCTCAATTCGAATATAAGACCCCACTTCTTCATAAAGCGATATAATATCATTGTTTTTGAAAGGTCTTCTATGGTTCCTGTTGCAAAGCTGTGGTATTTTTTGAAGTCTAGTTTAAAATAATTTTAGAACCTTTCCAATCCAATTAAACTCAATCTGATGTGTTACTGTTCTTATAACAAAGCATTGTAATAATTTTCATAAAATTAATCTACAAAAAATTCGATGATAATCGTCACTACACTCTTTATACACTGGTTATTAAATATGGTGGGAGAAAAAAAGATTTATCAAGTGTTAAAGGTGTTTTTTGTTATGTCGGGATGGCTCATAACTTGTAATGCTACTGATATATAGTCCATATACATATAAATAGGCTTTAGTCGATTAACAGATATATGAATACGAATATAAGAAATGAAGAAATTTCTTGTTATAAACATTAAACATAACTGGAAATATTGGCTCTATATTCTTTAAATTTTTTTATGATTTAATATATAACTGATCCTTTGTTGTTCTTGTTAATTAATTCTACGTTAATTTTTGTGATATCCTTCTTCCTTTCTCCCACAGATGACGTTACAAATGGCTTTGGCATTCTTGTGCGAATACGCGTTACATTTAACCCGCCTGAACACGGACATGATTTACATCCATCAGGATTCTGGCCTAATGAATGTCTCTTATTTTAAATTTGATATTAGCGATGAAAAAGAGGAATTGGATCATAGCCGGCCTGTGCCATTCCGCTTGACGCCTAATATAGCGGAATTCCTCACCAATATCGGTATTTCGGGACCTCTCTCATCGGCCATCATTGCCACCGCCCGCTGCTTTGTACATCCTAACTATAAATTGTCTTCGATCCTACGGACGATATTGCGTGATGAAATTATAGCATTCCACAAGAAACGTATGCGAGACAACAAACCAATGGACGCCATGGAAGATGCAACGGCTGATGCCAATGCCACAGAGAATATGATACGTTTAGTTAATAAGGCAGTCAATGCAATTCTGAATCGTTTAAATACTATTTCTTACTTCGAGAATATAGAATCTAAGAAAATATCTATATTACTTCAACAGGCAACAAATCACGACAATCTATGTCGCATGGATCCGGCCTGGCATCCATGGCTTTAAACAAAACATACATTATAATTTTAAGTCTTGATTTTTTCACTATTTTAAATAAAAACTGAAATTAAAACGTCGTCTTTGTGTGTGTTCGTCCGTGTGTGTGTGTGTGTGTGTGTGTACTTAAATAACAGAAAGCGTTTTCTTTCGCAGCTAGTTCGGTCTTTCGAAGGGCAGCAACATTTTACCTTTCAACTAAGTTGATTTGTATGTGAGTGTGTGTTTATACAGAGACTGGGGTTTCTATGAAAGCAGGGTTTGTATTGCTATTTCTGCGGAGGAAGTTCAAAAGAAAATGCTCGTCAGTTTATAAATGGCGATGTTGTTAGTTATTTAACCAATATATCGCAGACTTTTAAATAGGAATCTTTAAAATTTAAAAAAAAAAAATTGTTTTGCAAAATGACTTAGAATATAAACTACAATTATGGACTTATTAAAATCTCTACGTTGGTAGTTTCGTTCATCTCCGGTTTAAAGTTTCTTTCATCTCCGGTGAATTTTGAAGACCTTGGTCTATAGCTGAACACAACTCCTCGTTTACACTGCCTATCGTTGTGTTCAATTTGGTTAATGAGATTTATAAACGACGTGGATGCTAATATTTGGATGGTAATATTTGTCATTATTGTTTTTAAATGACAACAAACGCACTGAGGAGCAAAACATGTAAGCAAGAGCACCTTTTTTGGTTGACCTCTCATTCAAACAAATTGAAAAAGTCGCTAACGTCCGATGAATGGTGTATGGGAGAACTTTCCACATTCAGTGAGCTTCCATGTATTTTATTTTTTAAACACTCTGAACGGGATCTACAGGTAAATGGCAATTGCGAAAGTCAGTTTAAAAAACTTTTAGAAGGCTCGTCGATTGCTCGAGTAATCGATTTTTTTCTTCTCGGATCTATTAATTAATTAAAAAGGCTAATATCAAAAAAGATACATTTTTCAAAAAGCATTTTTAGTTCTTGTATGACCATGCTATTTTCTATTGTCTCAATTTGTCCCATTTGTAATGCCTACGGTCCAGAGTGTCATGCCCGACGTACGGACTTACCGACGATGACGAAGGGCGTGTCCCTGTTTCCTCAACGGGGTCTACAGTTTAACGACGATTCCGAACGTTAAAGTTTGAGAAACATTTACGAGACTTACTCGACTCCTCGAAGTGTTCGTGAAACACATCGAGTTGACCGCCGTTTAAATAATGATAGGTGGCTGTATACGCGATTGAAACCGCGATTTTGCAAGCGCTAGTCGCGTGTACTAACCATCGCCGTCCGTTTTCTATATGAATTTGCCTACCTTTTCAAAATGGAAATTTGTATTTTTTACCATTTCTTTAATAACCCATAATTAAGGCAACCCTGAAAACGTATATAAGTTTGAATGCTTATTTCTCATGTCTGCCAGCTATAACTATATACGAGGGCGGTCCCAAAACTAGCCGACCTAACAAAGAATTTTCTTTATTTTTCAATATAATCTACTTTTTGCTTGAAATAGCTTCTATACCCTGTTCATAGTAATTATTGTCAAACTCCTTAAAATAGCCATCAAACGCAGGCTCCACCTCTTCATTGTTGGCAAAACTTTTATCACCGTGCCATTTTTTCAAGTTTGGAAATAGAAAATCTGGCGAATGAGGTGCGTGATGAAACAATTTGAACCTTAGTTCACTAATTTTGGCCATCGCAATAGGGGATGTGTGAACTGGAGCATTGTCTTGATGAAACAACGCTTTCTTCTTCATCATCTTTCTTTTTCCATAATTTCATCACTTAACACTGCAATAAATTAGCATAATATTCGCCGTTGATGGTTATTTCTTTCTGCTCATCAAAAAAACAGACACCATGACCTTACCTGCAGATGAAACCGTCATCCCCTTCTTTGGATACGATTCTCTCATTCCGGCCGACTGTATTGACCGTTCCTTTATCTCAGGCGTGAAGTGGTGGACTCATGTCTCATTCGTGATTATAAATCGAGACAAAAATTCGGTTTTATTGAGGTGAAACATCTTCCAACACTCTACTGAAGCATCTTCACGACGCTGTTAAGGATAATGATAATAAGGAGAATAAGGATGTTTGATCTATTGACAGCAAGCTCGGGAAGATGGCTGCGCACAGCTTTCTCATCATCAAATCTTCGGTTAATATGCGATGTTTATCATTTCAGCTAGCTCACACACCTCCAGCCGACGATGATCCAATACCATTTTGTGGATTTTCTTAACCGTGTTAGCGTGGACGCCTCAATTGGTGGACCACTACGGTATTCATCTTGGCAATGGTAAACGAAGGAGCAGACTCCCCTAGATTAGAGTCTAGCTCGGCTTTAATATTGGGACCTTTCAAAAGGAATTGAATATCGAATTACATAACAGTGATCAGTTTTTTTTTTTGTGTTTACAAATTCACTGATGTTTACTTTTGATGGCTCTAACAAAAATACTAAACGCCGTGGCACCTTGAAACTTAAAACAGGGGAGGAAAAGATAATGAAAATTGGCAATTCGAAGATGATAGTTCCGATTACT
>JAHXMU010000030.1:1535648-1548548 GCA_019455685.1 Philornis downsi | reverse complement strand
AAAAGATAATGAAAATTGGCAATTCGAAGATGATAGTTCCGATTACTAGCCTTGATAATAATGATTAAGACTAACATAGTTTTTAGATTTTTATTTATTATTATTTTTATTTTTATGCCGGTACGCTATATTGCCTTTAATTAACGAAAAATTTTAGACTTGCTAAGTTATCCTTAAAAAACACCATTTTCCTAGAGATCACTTCTGTCCTCTTTCTGTCCGGCTTTTTTCCTGCTGGTCCAACTGTATTTAATTTTTAACCTGACCTACCGATGGCTATGAAATATTCTTATGCAAACTTTCAGGTACCCAGCCAAAGCAGCTCGGCCTCTATCGTGTTTTCATCAGGCACGCGCACGTACAAAAGAAAATGCGTGAGAAGCCATAGACTTACGCTACGCTTACTTTACGGAAGGAAGGAGGAATATCAGGCAGAGGCCACATTTGTCTCTGGAGTGAATTTTGGTAAGTCTGAACAGCTATCTCAAAAGCTCACGCACTCTTTCACAATAAGAAATTTTAATTGTTTAGATTTTTATAATACTAGCTACGATTGTTTTCAAATGCTAGGAATTACATTACTGCAATCTATAAAAATATTAACAAATATATGCCAAATCAAGATATTGAATACGGCCGCTCTGATATTCTTAATTTCCACTCTAGAGGCAAATGCAGCCTCTGTTTATACATAATTCTTCTTTGTGTACAACCTTAATATATTTCACTTCTTAGGGAAACTTGTATAAAAATATTTTGGACTAAGCAAAAAGTTCGTACTTACCAACAACTTTAACTTATTAACTCGCTATCTAACTTTAGATGACAATAGTGAGGCCCCATTTATTGAGATATCACGCAAAAGGTGTTCTGTATTAAACGCCGGCTTGTTGGTGATATAATTCCTGTGTCGTAACATCATCTTAATTTTGTTGTAGTTCACTTTCTCCGATTGCCTTTGTACGGTTTACTTAAAAATGCTTCCCGAAATGGGGCAATCTTCAGTCTTAAGAACTTCATTCTCACTGAAGCGGGTTGGCCGCAACATGTCGTCTCATTTACAAACCCTGGATTTGAAACCTCACGAATATCATAGTGCATGTAGACAAACACGTATTTACATAGCGACGTATCTACAAACGATGGACAAAGTGTTGATAAATTTTACTTCCCAAAAAAGCTTTTTCTTTTTTCTACAAAAATGATGAAACAAAACAAGTTTTGACCACCTTCACTTTAGCATAAAATAACATAAAGTTTTTCGATTACTCACTACTCATAATGGTGGATGGTGGTAAACAATGAAAACGACCGATCGGCCGTCTACGACTACGACGCTGAAGATTACCAGTAGTGCTGCGAAGACTGTTGTATCTACATATGTATGTATGTATGTCGTCGAGTCTATCTTCGTGTCTAAGTATGGGTTAGGGGTTTTTTACAACTAACACATGGCTCTAACTCTTCAATGACAATCTTCCATCAAATACGTTGTTTCTGTTTTATTTTTTTTTTTTTTTTTTTTTTTTTTTTTTTTGGTATTTTTTGGATACCTTGTGTGTTATGCGATGTTAGTAGAGCCTCAATTTTCGGATTGCTTCTTCTTTTCAGTTTCGAGTTTGTGGAGTCTATGAAAATCAATAACAAATTATGTTGAGAAATTTCGGCTTTCTCTAAGTAGAAGAAGAATACGGGATGAATGATGAAGGCCACCACTTGCTATTAGAGTGAAATGTCAAGAAAGACTCCACCAATTGTTAGTTTATTCTAAAATTTTTGAAGGCATAGAACAACCGTCGTTGTGTTGTTATGGTAGAGATTGTAAAAATTCCAATAAACTGGGCAATTATTTGCTTATTTATAACAGCTAAAAGTTTCTGTAGCTCCCCCAATTTTGAGTTTGTTAACAATACTTTACAAATAAGTGATGTTGACGATAGGAAAGCGTTTGACATTCACTACCTAAAATCGCCTAGGCTCATGAGACATATACCGACGGCTATACGAAAAAGATCCCTGTATAATAAAGCCATGGTAAAGAAGTCAATACGCTTCATGTATTACAAGTGAGTCTATGCAGCACAACGTAGTAGCACAAAATAGTAGTTTACTACCTTACAGTCTTCCCGGAATGATGTTCGTTATGGCACACTATCATGACCGAAGTGTATACATTTTGGCCAGTTTTTTTTTATCATAATAAAAAAATAACATCACGTAGTGTATGTGTTTATATAGGTTCTTTATTCGCATTGCAGAGATGATAAATTGTTATTTGAGACAACTCCTGGCATGGATTCCCAAAAAATCACATCTTACATCATAGCTGCATGTGGTAACAGGAGAACCTCTTTCATATTTCATGGCTGGACAGAAAATTGCTCTACAGATTGGGTTACTAAACTCATGGAACGTGAGTATTAATAAAATTAATAACTGCAGGCAATTATATAGCCAGACAAAATACAACCCCTTGCCTTTCGTCATGTCGTAATATTCAGATATTGGATATCCGATAATAAACAGTTTTCAGAATTTTAGATAGATTTACCAATGAAGGAAATTTGAAGTAAAAACTCCATAAAGGTTATAATTTCTAGATAGCTTATAGTCAAATTTAGGAACCAAAAGTTTGAATATGTTGCAAGATAAATTTAGAAAGATTTTCCCATAAATAACAAATAGGTCCCCGGCTTAACACAACTGCGTTGTAATAATAAATTCAAACAACTTTTTTTAATCTTAATATCATTTATTTGTTTTTTCTTTTTACTGTATAAAAAATTCAATTTTAATTTATACAACTAATTGATTTTAAAAATGATAGACCGTAAATGACCTCAAGCTCATTCACGCATATGCAACACCTGATCAGACAATTATTATTATTGAGGGATCGCCTCAATTGTGTTAATGGACTGCTGGAATTCAGTTAAATTTCTTTGTTTTCGGTCTCTTGCTTGACATAACCTCATAAAAAAAAGTCTGGTGCAGTCAAGTTAGATAACCTTGGGGGACAGCGGAAAGTGAAGTTTCTGGATATTAATTTGTTTAGGAATTTTCATTGGAGCTCCGCCATAACCAGTCTGACTATGTACGCAGTAGCTCCATCTTGCTGGAACCAAATGCTGTTAAAACGTATACGTCTTCGGCGCAGTTCTGGGTAAAAACCCCTTCAACATCTTTAAATAACGGTTCCCATTTGTCCCCGTTTTGTGTTTTTAGCATGATTCGTGCGGCTTCCAGCAGATTAGAGCTACGTAATATTTGAAACTGAAGTTTTCAGCCAGCTTAGTGGTCGTTGACAGCGCCAACAATACTATCGGATGCGGTGGCTTAATAAGCCCAAATATTTTAAATTAAGTTTTAAAAATACCAGAGAAAAAGGGAGGCTGAACGCCTAAAATATTGATGATTCTTGCACAGTTAATAAGGGTTGTGATTTAAGGGCATGTAATAGAATGCCCGGACTCATCCAACAGATGGAGAGGATGAGCGGGACGCAAAAGCCGTGACACTGCCACAGAAAGGCATGAATTCGGATTTAGATTTGTAGCGAGTGATTGACTTTGATTTTTTTGTGATTTTTGAGGCAAATTTTAAAATTATTAAATTAGTATTATTAAAACAAAATTAAATTTCAAATTAAAATTATTCTGGGAATGGAAGATGTTCTTAGTCCAACAGTCGCAAAAAATTAGACTATGTAACAAAACTCACGTGACCGGTGGTGGCGCGACGATACTATCGAAGTGAAAGAAACGGTTAGGTACAGGAATAAATCAGCAGCTCGAAAATTCAATCAAATGGTAAAATGTTAAGATTGCATAATGGAGGTCCCTACCTATATCGATGATGACAGGGATACGCAGCAATTATGGAGAGGTCGCTTCTACAAGTTGATACTGGCGGTTGTCAGTACGGACAACTTTCAGAAAAAATCATGCCCACTATAGAAGAAAACATATGTAGATGGTTTACCGTCAAATCTAAACGATGCTGCAATAACTCTCGGCTTAAGCACAACGCAATTGCTGTTTAAAAGCGTCAGCGATGAACTTGTAATGAGTATGCATTAGCTAAACTCGATGATGTCCGATGACTGGAATCTAAGCGAATTTTGTGTTTCGTTCAAAGAAAGTCGTTCAAAATGTGTGCATTAGCTATCGTGGCATGAGTTTTTTTTTTTTTTTTTTTGCTCGTCGCTTATAAGATCTAGTCGAGTGTCGAGTGATTTGCGAAAAAGTAAGGAATATACTTATCAGTTTTACTTTAGAACTGATAAATCTACAACAAATCTTGGAGAAGACATAAGAAAAGCAGATCGACACATGCCACTTTTCTGTCGACTAAAACTGCCTGCCAGTTTGATACTGTAAAACTAATACAAATCCAAGACAGAGTTTGGTATCTCTGACCGACACGAAGTCTTCAGTAAAAATCATACTGAGCACACAAGGCTTTAGACAGCTTAAAATACGATCTTTTAAGCGCAGTTATGCAGGTGATTATAAGATAAGTTGCATTTAGATAACATTGCTCGAAAACTGCGAAAGATTACGGCTGGCTTCTCAAGCATTGGAAAACGCATTTTTCCACGCCCACTTGTATGACGATAAATTAACATGTCGCCTGTAATACTATGGCCCGCAAGTGGGTTCAATCGAACAAGTAGGAAAAATGTTTTCTTGTACGATCTAAACTCTAGAGGGTAGTAGTAGGACATTTTCGGTATTATTTTAACATTTCTACCGTTTATAGTATTTATATTTAATTCCTACTGTATCGCTTACACGCTATTATTATCATTATTTTTTGATTGGCTGTCACCTCAATGTGTCTGACAAACACTTTGAATAGTCGAGTGATCGACAAGTCTGGCAAATGCTACTCAAACTGTAACGTTCAGAATGATCGTTAAACTGAATATTGGAAGCTTTCCCACATCTCTTGTGATTAATGTGGAATTTGTTATTTAGTATTTATTGTTCAAAAATAAGACACCGTAGTTATTGACAAAAAAGAAAAGAAACTATTCTAATAAATATGCTTAATAATTGAACCATGATTTTGTGTCATTCTTTAAAAAAAGTTCTTTTAAAAAAATATAAATTTGTTTACTAAAAGACGAACTTAATAGATTATTATGTATGGGAAGGTGGCTTTTTTCACGCTCCACTACCATTCGACACTTTCAACTGCAGATGTTGTAAGTGAACAAAATTGATATAGTAGAAAACTAGCCAAAGTCTAATGCGAAATTTTGAAATTTCCTTATATTTCGTTATATATTCGTTATTTCAAAACAAAATATGGCAATAATTGATAGACACGAGAAGGAATCACCCCGAATTATGCGTTTTTTTAATAGAACTGTAGGCTTGATTAACGAACATTACTAAGAGATATAATTTTTCACTCAATAAAATATCCAATCCGATATATTATAATACATTATGTATGAAAAAAGGACATTTTCGCTTTGACCATGCTAAACTAGACACCTTTATCCTTTAAAGAAAAATGGTTTTGTGGCCATTATATGCTCACTTTATTCAGTTTGTAATATTAGAATATTCAATAAGTTACAATAAGTTTCCAGGCTGCACTGGATACAGCGGATTGAAGCCCATAATAGAGGGTATAAAACGAAACGAATCAGCCAAACTTTGTGGTGGCTGTTCGCTCGTTGGTTTTGATTGGACCCTGTTTCCGTTTAGTTTGGCTACTTCACTGTATCCAACATTGTTTGCGCTTTTATCCCTTTGGTATTTTTCACCACTGTTAAATCAGTGTGTGTTTTCCGCTGATCGACAGTGTAAGCAAGTAAGGTGACGAATCGAGTTTGTTAATAAATAAGTACTGTTGTTGTAATTTTTGTGATATTTGGTTTGAATATAGAAGACTTAGTCCTATCGATATATTAATTAATACATTTTCTTCATTTGAAGTAAAGGGAGTTCCGGAGTTCTGTTACGTTCTAGTTAACTTAAAAAAGTACCATACATTTTAAAAATCTCTTCACTATTTTCAATAGGTCTGACATTTTATCGCGGCGGTTGCATAGTCTGCATAGACTACGGTGTTTGGTCGAAAAAACCATACTTGGATCTAGTTCAAAAATTCGAGGTCATCACCCAAATTCTGTATGAAGAGATTTTAATGTTGATAAACAATGGCTTAGACCCAAAGAGGGGCTACATGTTCGGATTCAGTTATGGTGGCCAATTAGCTTCAGAAATTGGCAGGCGTTTAAATCGCGAAGACAGATTCAAGCGAATAGACAGTAGGTGTTATAAAGCTTACTTCTTTCCATAATCCCATCCAATCAAATTGACTTCTTTTGCAGTTTGCGACATTGCCGGCCCAGGTTTTGATTTCCTTTCCTTTGCGAAACACCACGAAGCTGCCGACAATGTGCAGTGTTACTATAGCAGTATTGACAAGGGTTCACAATTTCGTAGTTGTCATCAAAATATCCTCCTGGGTCACTGTGGCTATAGCCAACCGGCCATTTTGAGTCAGCCCTATTTTAGCAGTCATGGCTTATGTGTTCAAATCTATCTTAATGCATTCGACTTTCCTTTCTATGCGGTACGCAACACACCATCGTGGTGTTTATCGGGAAATCCTGTAAAAAATTTGCCGCTTGGATTTACCGTGGGTTACAATGGAGGGCGGAATATGTCGAGGTAAGTAGTATGAGTGTGTTCCTACAAGGTGTAATCCATAACAAGGTTAAAATTGTAAACTAGCTAATTTTTTTAGATATGTTACGGGTGATATCCTAGTGCCTACCGGTCTTAATTATCCGTACAATTTATCCAAAAGAGAACTAATTTTATATGAAAAATATATAAATAAGCATTGAATAAATTATGTAAGCAGTATATTCAATGTGATAAAAAGGAAAATAATCCCAAGTCCCAACATGAGTATTTCTTTGGGGGAAAATATTGAAAAAGGTGGTATTTCTAAAGAATTTTCTGATTTTCTACATCTAAACCATTTCTGACATCCAAAAATTGATCGCATTCAACGATTATCAACGATTATCATCATCGGGAAAGCCTGAGATGGTGGTCTCCATCCCATCACAGCGACGTCACTGATGAAGCCCGATTTATTTGTTTAATCCAAAGGGATATTCAACACATTCTTATAATTATCGGAGGCTCCATATTTGACTGATAATATTTAACAGAAAATGTACAAAATGTAGTGATGGAGCCGCTCTTCTACGAGAATTTTCAGTTCTATTCTGGCTTTCGATTCGATTTGAAATCAATAGTTTTCAAAATTATGTTTTCTGATCTTAGAAAAATTTCGCAAAATCTATCAATTGAACAAAAATTGTTTTGAAATTGTCTATCAGATATAAAGACAAAATTTCAGATAAGAATGATTTCAATTCGATTCAAATTCCAAAACAGACAACGCAATCGCTGTATTTTGATACACTTGACCACGTCGATGTTTTTGTATATCTCATAAAGCTCATAATTTAGTCGATACTGCCCGTTGTAAATGATGATGGATTCATTTTTTTCGAAAACTTCCAACTAATTTATCCATTTCTGTCATAGGCGAGGATTGTGTTCCGCCATAGCTTTTCAAAATTTGTACCGTTTTAAACTACCGGAGAGAGCGCTATATAGGTAAATGGTACCCGCTGATCTGTTGTTCTAATGTCTTTTCCAAAATTTGGCGTAGTGTGAACATCCGGTTAGTTGCAGATTATCAATGTCTAAAGCCGCACTATTAAGGCTTTAGCCTTTAGTATTGCATATATAACACCCGAAAGAAGGTTATAAGCGTTAGGTAAAAGACTGAGACCACGATAGTAGGTATGCCACTAAGATCGAGGTTTATAAACGTACAACATAATGCACTTAAATTTCAATCATCGCGAATGCATTAATTGAGCCAAATCGTATTCAGGAGCTGGTGCATACTTATTATCAGCTCATCTCTAGCGGCCTTAAATTGTTCTGCCGGCAGGTCGTGAGCATTCTCAGCATTCTTTAGCCGAGATACCACTTTTTTGATCTCGTTTTGGCTTGGTGTGATTTCCCCAATTGTTCAGCCAACCTGATGCTATCTGCTTACACTCGTAGAAGTGTTCTTTCCATAACACATTCTGCGTGACCAGATTTTCCTTATTGTCCTTACAGGTTGGGAGTCCTATAACATAAACGACACTTTTTACCTTTTGGTGGAATTTTCGGGTTTAAACTCTTTTCCTATAGCAATCTATATCCCCACTATCCCGCTTTTTCCACAACGGCTTCTTTCATTTGAATGCGATATTCTCCGTCAAACCAGTTTTTTTCCGAACAGATTTGTAACTCCCAAACATAGTTTTTGCGACAGCTAACATTAAAACCACTGTGTCAGGAACATCTGGATTAGAAGCATTTTGTCATAGTCCCTTACAGTTTGATGTTGGTGTAAGCCGTGATTATATCGGGGGTATGTAGCGTAGTAGTAACATAGTTGTAGATCCCATTAGGATCTATAAATAGAATGCGTTTAAGCCCGCTGAATCCATATTTATGGATGCAAGGGAATTTCATTTTTTATGTAGCATAGTTACGTTCAGCTTTCTTTGTGCTTGGTTACGTACGTTTTTCATTCTGCTAAATCTCGTGTGTGCCTTAGCTGTAGCCAGGTGGTGATCCGAGTCGGAATTCCCTTGTTACGGTCAGAAGACCACCAAAAGTTGCCTAAGGCACACCTTGTGTGGGAAATTTATGTCACTTGCTATCTCGTTCAGCGCTGCACCACAGATGCAAGAACATCTTCACCGTCTAATTTGTCATTAATCAAATCTGAAACATCCGGCAATCGGACTGAGACTACTTTTCTGTAAAGAATCCGGTCATATAAATTCTTTATCCTTATATCATGGTCCTTATAAAGTTTTCAGATATCGCAGGTATTATTATTATTTGCGCTTTTACAATAATTTTTACTTAAGATGAACGACTTATTAGACTACCACATTCAAACTTAGCTTTGGGGCTGCCAACGACCATCGATGTAAAAGTAGTAGAACGAGATTTTATTTAAACAAATTGAATCCTTATCACTTCAGCTATCGCTATCGCAAGATGGATCTCTAATGGAGTTAATAGAGAGGATCTGCCCGAAGATTTCTGGTTATTCCCAAGGGAATTGAAATTTTCCCAATCGCAGAAACCTGATTAGTATTTCCTGTTATCCATATATGACATCTACCTGTAGTTTATCTACATACTCGTATGTGTATATAAAATTGAATGTTTTGTATGTTTGTGAATTAATTGCGAATAGGTGCCTAAACTAATGGACCGATTGTCAAGAAACTTTCACAAACTATTTATGTCGCCCAGCAAGGAATCATAGACTACATAAGGTCTTGATTAGACAAAGAGGCGTGGCACCGCCTATAAAAATAAAAATTTTGAATGACAATTTCTAAAATAAGAGCATTAGTAGGTAGGCTACTGGTACTGAAATAAATATATTGGAATAAAAATAGGCATTGTCTACCCCTTTTTAAAACTCCCTTATGGTGCCAATAGTATCTGGCCGACCGTGATGAAAATTTAACAATATGTTACCATTAATCACAAAATTGTTATATATCTCATGAACTATTAGAGATAAAATACTCCGATTTGATATACATTTTAATAACATAGAAACAAATACTCTCTCCTCTTACAAATACATTCTCCTCTTAACAAAAATCGTTGTAGCGGCTTATGTAATTGGGACCAGCTATAAAAATTGAACGGTAAGTCATAATTAAGCACCGAATTGTCATACGTTTTACAAAGTTACGATTGAACGAAAGGGCGTGGCATCTCCCACACAACTCTCATTAACTATAGGAAAAATACAATTTGGCACATACGTTACCGATGTAGAAAGAAAATTGGGTTGTCATAGTTACACGGAAGTAACTATAAAAAGGTATGTGCTCGTAAATGACATTTGACAATTCTTTAAAATGGTTAAAGTTACTGACGCGACTACCGTTCGCATGATCGCAGATTCAATCCCGTCTTCTCAAACTGTGACGTTCGGAATCGTCGTTAAACTGTAGATCCCGTTAAGTAAGTTTAAAAATATAATGCCCGTGTAAGCTCACTGAATGTGAGAAGCTCTCCCATGTCTCATTCGTGAAATGTAAGGGAATTTGTTTGGTCAAAGTTGTTGTTTGTTATCAATTCCGAAATTGTCATAAGCTAGGTTAAGATACGGGAGTGGGTACCGCGTAGGTGGTATCACGCTACTTTTTTAAAAATCGATATGGTGGCCAAACCGTCTGTCATCAAAATTTTAAAATTTTAAATTTTTAAAAAAGAGCAAAGCTCCGTCCATATCACACAAAGATTTAAACAACCGCACCTCATAAAATACTAGTGATAAACACATGAGAATTGCTACAATGCTGTTGTAAATTGGAGGTGTGATGACACCTTGGAAAGAAATTCATGAAATTTTAATACTACTAAATTATTGCCGGAATCGACTTACATTCGGGAAAGATTGCACAAATAGTCGTATCATTAACAATTCACGACTACGGAGTTGATTATCATATGATTATAGAGACGTTTTTATACCACTTGTAACGGTGCCGTTGCATCGCACGGTGTTATACGACGACAATGCAACAGTTTCATCGTCCCGAAAAATAAACCAATTTGAAATTCTATCTATGTATCTATTATCTATTGTAACATGGCACATTATTTTATATTGGGCCTTTAGTTTAAAACTTTTGTCGCCGGATTTAAAGATAGGGACCACACAGCAAGTGTAAATTATTACAAGTCTTTAAAAAATGTTCATGCAAATATCCTCGGCATGACCAATGATTTTTTCGCTCCATTCTCTAGCCCTTTGATACCCCCAATTTTCAAATTCCCCAAAGTTATTCCTACTTTGCAGCTAATTCTCAAAAACCTTGAAATTTCTAGTCCGTACGACAGCCACAGATACGTTGCTGTAATGTCTCTACAGACCACTAGAAAGTCAGGGGCCCAACATTGTAGATGTTGCGATTTATCAATGCTCCACTATCAGAAAGGGGGTGGGGTATGGAGGGAGGTACCACAAAGTGTGTTTTGTAGCGCAGTTGCAAAATGCCATACGAAACGCTGTACGCTCGATGATCGTACAATTCGTTCATGCTACTATTACTTACTCTCACTCTTTGCTACAAGAGTAACTTACGGCGCAGAGTTGAGTAAATTTGGCGGGGTGTTTCGTTATGATTCACTATTACCCGTCAATGAGAAATTGAGTACCATAAAGCTCAATAACTTCGTGCAAAGTTTTCATGCATGCGAGAAGAGAGTAAGTGTTTAAGCATTAGCTTTTGGAGAGCGCTCACACGAAAGTTGTAACAATACAAACAATAATGATGATGGGGGAAAAAATTCAAAATTCTCCGCACAACACAGTGCAAACAGAGTGTGTGTTCGTACGTAAGTTCGTTTGTCGTGTTTCGATGGATGGGAAAGATCAGTTGAAAAAGAAGGAGAAAATAAAAACGTATCTAGTACAATTGCATTGGAACACAACAAAAAAGAGATGGTGAACCAAACTAACCAAAAAAAATCTACAGAAATATGTGAGTTTGCCTGTGAAACCAACCAACAAACTAACTGAGCTACAACAGCAACAGCAAAAAGCTAAGTATGAAGTTTTACTGGTGGTGCTGCAGTTGTGTTTTAGACCACGAAATGTGTTTACTTAAAAGTTTCGGCACAGTAAGAAAAGTGATATTTAAGCAAGCAGATCGGAAAACCTGTTGGGTATTGGAAAGTCTTACATTTAATACAATTTCTTGAGTTTTCTTTTCACATTCATATGGACTGATTTGAACTGAATCTGAGCTAAACCATAGTGTGAGTGGTGTATGGAATTTGTGAAAAAATTGAAGAACGACGATCGGCATATTAAGCGGCTCATTTCCCCTTTTGTTTCAAATTTTCTGTCATAATGTTTCACAATAAAGTGATTTGAGGACATTGTTTTCCGCAAAGCGACAGAAGAGGAACAAGAAATATTAAAGTTACAACAATAAATCGAGAAGAAGAAGAAAAAGTAGTGCACCGCATCAAATGTTTATAAAATATAATAAAAGAAAAAAATAAAACGATCAATCAGTTATTACAATTTCGCACATTACAAGATAAAGTGGAAATGGAAACTTGAAAAGAAAAAAGTGTAGTACAAATTCTCTGAAAAGAAAAACAACAAAAAGAAAGGAATATTAAACAAGAGAAAGGAGCAGCGCAGGAAAGCGAACACAAAAGGAATACCAGAAAAACTTCACGGATTTTCAAATTGGATCGAGTCGATCGGATTGTGCTGGATTTGGATATTTCATATTATAACAATTCTTAAGTTTTGGTGATCGACAACAACAAGAAAAAACTATTGTAAATGAAAGAGGTAAGTGAGCGAGCCAGTGAGTGAGTCGCAATAGCAGTTGTTGTAGTTTTAAGTGAATAATTTTCTTTTATGTAGGTCGTGTTCAGATACACAAACACACACATACACGCACTCACTAACCTAAACATATATGTACAAATGTACACAATCATAAACAAAGTATTACATGCAGACATCTCTCTATTTACACACACACGGACCGTCGTACGAATTCATAAGTAAACTAAAGATATTTACATGGATTGGAATTGATACAAGTATGAAACATATGAAATAGTTACACAAATATACATACGCACACACTCCTTCATATAAACATTTATACATACATACATACATACGACCTTCACTTCAAGTTTCTTCTTTTTTTAATTTGAATTTATTTTTCTCTTGTTTTTTCATTTCTGCGTAAATTTAACATAAATAGTTTCTTTGTTGTTGCTG